>PVJS01061723.1:0-10912 GCA_004027185.1 Glis glis | reverse complement strand
GCTTTTAATTTCTGGTACCATTTCAGTTGATCATAAATGACTGAGATGTATAGAATATATTTTATATTACATTTTGAAAAGCAAGTAAATGTGTTTTCTATGTGTACTTATAAAGAAAGATACTAAAGTAAAATATTTTAGCTTTTTTCCATTTCTTATACTTTTATTGGTGCATTACAGTCTCACATCATAATGTTGTTCACAGTGATAGTGATATACATGCACACAGCAGTTGGTGAGTTTTCCCCTGCCTCTCTCCCCACTCCTCCCTTCCCCTTGCAAGATATTGCTATAGGCATTGGTAGTCTCACATAATGTCAGTGGAAGTTTTTCCTTCATTAATTCCCCCCACCTCTGCAAAACCACTTCCCTTCCTCCACTGGAGTTTGTCTTCCATTATCTAAGTCCCTCTTATATCCTAATTACTCCCTAGCTTCTGCATATGAGAGAAAACATTACCCTTCAGTTTCTGACTGGCTAATCTCACTTAACATAAGGTTCTCCAGGTCCTTCTATTTTCTTGTAAATGCTGTTATTTTGTTCTTCTTTATTGCTGAGTAGAATTCCATTGTATGTATATCCCATAATTTTGTAATCCATTCATTTGTTGATGGACACCTGGGTTGGTTCCATAACTTGGCTATTGTGAATTGTGCTGCTATAAACATGGGTATGCATGTATTACTATAGTATTCTGATTTCAGTCCCTTTGGAAAGATTCCCAGGAGTGGTTTAGCTAGATCATATGGTGGATCTATTCCCAGAGAAGAAATACAAATGGCCAATACATACATGAAAAAATGTTCAACATCATTAGCAATCAGGGAGATGTAAATCAAAACTACACTGAGAATCCATCTAACCCCAATTAGAAGGGCAATCATCAAGAAGTCAAACATCATGTGTATCCAATTGCCTATTCATCTCTAATCGGATATATAATAAATATCTCAACTTAAAATAGTGAAAACTTGATTTTTCTAAACTATAGCTTTATCTTTATTCCCCCTATCCAAAAGGTAATCAATTTTGCAAATACTTGTTGAATATACATTATGCCATTATGCCAGATATCATTTTTGGGTCATTGGTACGACATTGAACAAACAAGAATGTATTTGTGGGGTTTTTTTGTATGTATGTTTGCTATTGGTGTAGATGTGAACAAATAAAATATAAAATGTCAGTTTGTAAGTGTTAAGAAGAAAAATAAAGGGAATAGAGAATGATGGAAATTGCTATTTCAGAGAAGGAGGTCAGGAAAAGCCTCTCTGACTAGGTGACAACTGAAGAGAGACCTAAATAAAGTAAGGGAGTGAGCCATGTGTCTATAGATGAGAATCACATAATGGGCACCATCTGGCTGTTCCACTTCCAAATTTTAGAATCAATCAAAGATGACTGATTCCCTCATCACTCTCTAAGATGAAAGCTAATTTAGTTGATCCTAACTTCAGGATCTACTCCATATTTGTCTACTTCTTCCAAGTTCAACTGCTATCACTTTACCCCAAGTTACCATCTAGCTTGGTGTACTACAATAGTGTAACTTATCTGTATCTACTGTCAGTTCTATCCACCATGTAGCCAGAATGATGTTTTAAGTGTGAAAATTTTATCATGTGACACATATGCTTAAACTTTTGCTTCCCATTGCACTTATGAAAAATTACAAAGTCCTGAACCAGGTCCACAGAATCTCACATGTCTCTTGTTTACCAGTTTCTCTATTCTATTTTCTCATCAATCTCTAAGCTTAAATGATTCTGTTTTTCAAATTTAGCCAATTCCAGAGCTTCATGGAATTGGTTTAGTAATACCTTTCTCCATTCTCCACCTAACTACTAATTCACACTTCAGATCTCAGCTAAAATGTTGCTTTGCTTCAGTTCCTAGACTAGCATAGTGCCCGGTACTTTAGAGCTTATATAACCTTTACCGCATTTTATTGAAATGATCAGTCTGTCTAGTTTTTCTATTGGACAATAAACTCAGTGAAGTTATTAATAAAACTGGTGTTTTATTTTCTTATAATATAAATGCCTATTTATTGTGTGCCTTTCCATTATCCCTACCTAAATAGGGATCACATCAGCTTGTTCAGCTCTATATGATTCTTACCCTTAAAAAGTTCCCAGAACTTTGAGGGTAGTCAAGAAAATGTTTTCAAATATTTATTCAAATTTTAAATTTACATATGGAAAAGTGAACACATTATAAATCTACTGCTCAATAAATAATTTACTAACTGATCAATTTTTGCAACCACTGTCCAGATGAAACATAATAGTACCAGCGCTCTAGCAACTCACTTGTACTCCCTTTCAGTCATTACCCTCCCTAAGGGTAAATCCTATCCTCATGCCTATCAACATAGATTAGTTTTTTCCTGTACTTGTGCATTGTATAATTCAAAATATATGTTAGGTGTTTTGTTTCTGAATTATTTCACTTAATGTTATATTTGTGAGATTTATCCATGCTTCTTGGTATAGTTTCAATTTCCCTTTATAATTACTATTTTAGAGCCAGGCATGGTGGCGCACGCTTGTAATCCCAGTACTTGGGAGGCTGAGACAGGAGGATCCGGGTTTGTGACCAGCCTCAGCTACTTAGTGAGGCTCTCTGCAACTTAGTGAGATCCTGTTTCAAAATAAAGAATAAAAAAACAGGGCTGGGGGTGTAGCTCGGAGGTAGAATGTCCCTGGGTTCAACCCCCAGTTACGCAAAGAAAAAAAATGCTATCTTAGTATGTTTTATTATGCAATATAAAATACCAGAGGTTAGGTACTTTAAAAGTAAAGTTTTATTTTTCCTCCATAGTTCTTAAGTCTGTACTGGGTGAGCACACCTTTTGAAGACTTGTGCTGTATCATGACATTATGGATGGTATAATACAATGAGAGTGTATATAAGAAATCACATGGCAAGAGAGGAAGCAAGAAACTGGTATGGTCTTAAAACAACTCACACTTTTAGGCATTTACTGAGTCTTGAAAGAACTACATTAATCTTACATTGATCCTACAATCATGACTCAATGATCTCCTACTAGGCTCTACATCCTAAAGGTCCCATCTCTTCAGTACTGTTACATTAGAACAAAACTTTTAGCACATGAAACTTTGAAGTATAAACCATATCCAAACCATTTTGATTAAAATGTAGTATTTCATTCTGTAAAAATATATGTATTTATTCATTCTACTATTAATGAATAATTTCAAGTTAAGGATGTTTATAAAAATTGCTTTCACAAACATTCTAATTCATGTATTTTAGTGAGCAAAATATGCATGCTTATGTTGGTTATGTAACAAAATACAAAAATGCTAAAATAGAATTGTTGGGTTATAAGGTAGGAATATGTTCAGTTTTAGCAGATACTAAACATTTTTCCAAAGTTGTTGCACAATGTTACTGTCCTAACAACACTGTAGAAGTTGTTCTATATCCTTGGCAACACATAGTACTTTTTTAATTTTAGTATTTCTGGTTGGTTTGTAGAGTGGTTTAAGTTTGAAAATTCCTGAAAAATATGATTCATTACCTTTTCATTTGTTTCTTACTTATTTGGATACTCTTTTTTCGTAAATTGTCTGTTCAGGTCTTTTTTCCATTTTTCTGTTTGTCATGAATAAAATTTCAGTAAATTTATAGATCTATTTCTACACTTTTTCTTCTGTCCTATTGGTGATTTTTTTGTCTCCAGTAATCAATAGCCAATTGTTGAATAAGTGAGTGCATTCAAGGTTTATATGTACAGTATGCATATGTAAATGTGAATCCTCAAGCAATTAGCAGAGACGCCTGAGTATATAGGTCTAGTTCATAGTTAAATGGTTAATAGAATGAGTCTCATTTAGTAATATCCACTATGAAATATCCTAGATGATACATTTGTGTGATAAAAATGATATAAATAATAGCATGTGTATACTTGAGAATTTTTAATAAGTATGGATAAACATCCATGCAATTGTATATTGGTGTCTTCACTACATTTTTGCCCATAAATTTCTGGTCACTTTATAGATTTCTGTTGTAATTTTTTTCAATATGAGAAGCTCCACAAGATCCATCTTTTTAAAGACTTCCAGATATAGAACAATAGCATTATTTCTTGAAGTTCACATCACATATATACATCAGTTGTATGTTTATATGCAGAAAAATCCAGTTTAAATAATGTTTCATAGAATTATTTTAAACACTTGTTTTCTGAAGTTCAGGAAACAAGTCTTTAGTTTTTGTTCCAATTGATTCAGTATGGTCAATGTCAACTTGATTTATCTATTCCTTTAACAAATATTTATTGAACATCTACTATACTCCTGTCCCTGGAAATTCAACATCAAATGAGACAAGGTTCTTATTTTTTCACAGTGTACATTCTAGTTTTGAGGGAATACAGACATTAAAAAAAAACACACTAAGAAACAAAGTAACCAATAAAGTAGAAGAGAATAGTTTGTTCTCGACATAAAACTTTACATGGGTGATGACGAAAGTGTCTTGGTTACTTTAGATTTAGTGGTTTTAAAAGGACTCTTTGAGGAGTTGATTTTAAGCTGAGATCTAAAACCCGGGAAGAATTCGAGTGTAGTAACACAGGAGGTGGGGGAGGGGTGTTGGTCCATTCTAAGAAGAAGGAAACAACTACTGAGAAGTCCTACATTTATATAAATAATAGAAATCAAGCCAGTGCAGCTGGATCATGGTGAGGGATGGAAAAAATATGCATTAAGCTCATGGAAAAAATGGAAGGAAAAGATCATATTGTACTCTGCCAGCCAAAGGAAAGACTTTTTTGAATTTTAAGTTTGATAGCAGTTCCTTAGAAAGCATTAAGCTTGGAAATGACAAGGGTGCAGAACAGAGATAGATACTCCTGATGGACTGATGTCAACCAATTCTTTGAAGAAGAGGGAAAATAATGTAGCCCACTTGCACTTTTAAAATAGGTTTAAATATTTTTTGTGTGTGCAGGGGATTGAACTCAGTGGCATTCTACCTCTGAGCTACACCCCCAGCCCTATTTTTCATTCTTTATTTTGAAACAGGGTCTCACTAAGTTGTGAAGGATCTCACTAAGTAGCTGAGGCTGACTGCGAACCTGCAATCCTCCTGTCTCAGCCTCCCAAGTACTGGGATTACAAGTGTGCGCCACCACACCAAGCAGGTTTAAATCTTAATATAATTCACATAATAGTTGGGATGGGAAAATGCGAAAAGTCAGAAGAGTGTTCCCCTATACAATATCCCTGCCTACAACCTAACTTCTTAAATCTATTTCTGATACAACCAATTAAGGAATGTTTAAAAATATTAATCAGGATGTGCTTTTCCTCTGCTTTAGTCCCTCCATTGCTTTCATAATTTTCAAGTTTCATTATGATCTAGCCTCAGCATATATATATATATATTTTTGCGGTACCGGGGATTGAACCCAGGGGCGTTCTACCTCCGCGCTCCGCCCCCGGTCCTATTTTTATACTTTATTTTGAAACCGGGTCTCACGAAGTTGTGGAGGGCCTCACTAAGGAGAGAGAGAGAGAGAGAGAGAGAGAGACAGAGAGAGAGAGAGAGAGAGAGAAAGGTAAGGCTGGCCGCAAACCCGGATCCTACGGTCTCCGCCTCCCAAAGTACTGGGATTACAAGCGTACGCCACCACGCCCGGCTCTCAGCATATGTTTTTAACATTCTTTCTCTATTTTCTACCCCCTTTTTACTCAAGGCATACTGTCCTTCATTCATTTTCCTGAATTTTCTGTTTTCTTGGCCACCGGCATATCTTGGAGTGTTCTTTCCTTTCCCTGAAATGCTTTTCAATCTCCCTGCCATTAGTTAGCACAGATGAAAGTTTTCTCTTCCCATCCCTGCTTCCAAGGATGATATTCACTGTATTTAACAAGAAGTAGGGCACAGGCATCAAGCAATCAAAATGGGTGCTGGTTATAGATATATTTTTAAAGATACTAGATCAGGACCTAATACCTAACAAGCACTGCCTCAATTTCAGGCTGCTATAACTAAATACCACAGATTGTGTGGCTTAAATAAGAGAAATTTATTTCTCAATGTTCTAGAGCCTAGGAAGTCCAACATCAAAGCACTGGCAAATCCAGTGTCAGGTAATAACCTGTTTTCATTTTGCAAATGTCCATTTTTGTTGTATCATTACCTGGTGGTGAAGAAGACAGAAAGAAACACACATAGAGAGGGAGAGAGAGAGAAAGAGAGAGAGAGAGAGAGAGAGAGAGAGAGATACCATATACCTTATAGCTTATAAAGGCATTAGCCCTATTCATGAGGGCTCCACCATCACAACTTAATTACTTTCAAAAGCCCCTCTACTCTCATTATATTGAGCACTAAGAATTTAAAATGTGACCTTTGGGGGGACACAGATATTTAATCCATGACAAGCACTACATCACTATTCATTATTATAATTATATGGTCAAAAGACAAAATAAATTTGTATTATTATGGGCCCTTAAAATACTTTGCCTTGGATTTTTATTATTTATATTTATATTATATTTATTTTGTAGCATAAGAATATCATATTTATTTTTCAACATAAAAGAATAGAAGAATAGCTATAGCTGAATCATTGGTCTATGTGGTTGTTTTTGTGTCAATACCATGCTGTTTTTTGTTATTGTTATCATAGCTTGGTAGTATAATTGGAAATAAAAAACATAGACCAGTGGAATAGAATAGAAAATGCAGAGACAAATCCTCACACATATAGCCAGTTGATTTTTGATAAAGGAGCCAAATGCTGGAGAAAAGACAGCCTTTTCAAAAAATGGTGCTGGGAAAACTGAATATCCATATGTAAAATAATGAAATTAGACCCCCATCTCTTACCCTACACAGAGGTCATCTTAAGATGGATAAAAGGCCTAGAAATTAGACTAGAAACTTGGCAATTACTAGAAGAAAACATAGACTAACTATCCAACATAGGGACATTGATAGAGACTTCCACCATAAGACCCTTAAAGCACAGGAAATAAAATTAAGTATCCATAAATGGGATGCCATCAAATTTAAAAGCTTTGCACAACAAAAGAAACAAGAGTCTGAGTAGTGAGCCTACATAATGGGAGAAAATCTTCTGATAGAGGACTAATGTCTAGAATATATGAAGAATTAGAAAAACTTAACACCAAAAGAAAATCAAATTTCCTAATCATGATGGACAAGCTGATTGGACACTTCTCAAAGGAAGAAGTACAAATGGCCAATAAATATATAAAAATGTTCAACATCATAAGCAATGGGGGAAATGCAAATCTGAACTGCACTGAGATTCCATCTAACTTCAGTTAAAATGACAATCATCAAAAATACAATCAATAATAAATGCTGTCAAGGATGTGGGGAAAAAGGAACACTTATATACTGTTGGTGGGATTGTAAATTACTACAACTACTATGGAGATCAGTATAGAGATTCCTCAAAAGACTAGGGATGGAACCACCACGTGACCCAGATATACCATTCCTCAGAATCTTTCCAAAAGAATTAGAGTGCAATAGCTATACTTGCATATCCATGTTTATAGTACCACAATTCATAGTAGTCAAATTATAAAACCAACCTAGGTGTTCATCAACAGAGGAATGGACAAAAAATGTGGTATGCAAACCCAGTAGAATTTCACTCCGCCACGAAGAACAAAATTACTCCATCTTATGGAAAATGGATGGAACTAGAGAACATTATGCTGAGACCAGCCAGTCTCAGAAAGTCATGTTTTTCTTTCATATCTGGAAGCTACAGATAAAATAGGAAAGAATAAAGAACAGAAAGACCACTAAAATAGAGGAAGGGGTGGGGAAAGGGGAAGGAAAATGAAGCTTTAAAAAAGAAACAGTTCAAATAATGTTACGTTCATATATGAAGGTATCATTACCAATATCACTAACACAAACAAGAAGGGAGGCGGAGAGAGCAGGGTGGGACCCAGAAGGAAGTACATCAAGTGATTTATTTATATATAAATGTATCACCTTGTATTTCACTGTTATATAATTACAATGAACCAATAAAATTATAAAAAATGAATAGCAAAATCATAAAAATGTGTCATGACTCTTGTGGGAATTGGAATAGGATGAAAAAAAGAGTGATGTGGCCAGAACTTTAGGTCAAATGTGGTGGCTAGTGAAAGAGAGCATTGTGTTATATTATGGGGGCTTGAATTATCACATGATTTTGGATTTGATCATTTAGACAACAGGGTAACTTTGTGGAGACTTGGACATAGAGAATTACAAGTTGCAACCGGTACTTGCAAAAAGTGAATTTGATTGTACAATGTAGAATATATTTGAGGGCAAAGAGACTCAAGATTAAGAAATTAGCTTGAAGACTGAAATGGTGTCGCAAACAAGAGAGCTCAGTCGAGTAGTAGAAGCTAGAGTTGAGACAATGGGCTAAATCAGATTGCTATTAGAAACTATGCTTCCTTAGTAGAGAATGAGAACAGAAGAAAGTTAAAGGATAAATAAGCACACAGCCAAATAGCATCTATATGGAATAGCAACCCACTCAGAAGCCTCATCTCTCTTTCCCGGAGCCAAATAATTGTATCGGTCATGAGGTGAAGATCAAAAGGAAAGAACTGACATAATAATCTAAATAAAGCTATAAGGAGGAACATGGTGATGGAGTAAGCTCACCAAAGGTGAGCTTGTCTCTAATTCGTCTTGGGAGCTCTGAGTTGAACAGCATCCCACATCCCAGATTACCTTCATGGGAGATGGGGACTAAAGACAGAAACAGAAGAATATCTAAAAGGACACGTTTAAACTCAAGGCTGAAAAAGGAAAAAGAAGCAACAATTCTTGAAAAAGCAGAGACACGAGAACAATAGCCTGCATTCCGGAATGGTGAGAACTCTGAAAAATTCCCCGAAATTTCATATCCAGAAACCTGAGACATACTCCACAGACATCAAGGGCACCAGACCCAGAATTGCATAGCCCCGTGGTGGCACCGGACAGAAAAAGGCAGCCAAACTCACCAACCTGTCCTTCCCTATTTCCCTGGACCTACAGCACGCCCGGTGGCAGAGGTGAGTGCATGATCCACAGGGAGGTGAGTGCAGGCCCTGCACTTTGGGTAACTGAAAAGAGAACAGAAATTCTTATCCTACTTGATTCTATTTTCTACTCCACCCTATTCTTGCATACCTCACTCTATCCCCTTTCTCCTCATTCACCCTTCACCATTGATTACATCACTGTTTGCCCTTGTATATACCAGCTGACTCCTCTAAAGCCCTACTACTGAGGCTGGACCAGATAGGTGAACCAACAGGATGGACTTCCAGACACTAAGGACAGGCTAATCCAAGCCTACAGATGAAGCCACCCAGCACCCCACACATAGAAGTTTAAAAATGCACAGGACACTAACTACATTGATCCTCAAAGTTAAAGGATAAATAAACACACAGCCAAATAGCATCTTTAATATTCAGGAATACATCTATTTGGAATAGCTACCCACTCAGAAGCCTCATTTCTCTTGCCCAGAGCCAAATAATTGTATTGGTGATGAGGTGACACCTCAGAGACTACTCCCTATTAGGGAAATGGTAGGTGGGTCCCCAGTCATACCTGGGGCCTATCAAAGCCACCATCACAGTGAGGAGACAGAACCCTGGAGTAACTGCAACCCTGTCCTGGTGATCTACAGGCAGAACAACAGAGGAGTGATATGCGACACAGACCACAAAGACAGCATTGTAGGGTGATAAATACCTAACAGAAAGCTGCTAATACCCATATAGCTGAGACTATTCACCTTTAAGACATACCTTGTCAATATTTACCTCCAGAATATGATAATATAAAGGAAGAGAGATTAAACACAGGAAAGCCACAGAGTGAGTCAACCTTTATGCACTGAACATAGGTGCAACCACTTTTATAAAGCAAATTTGTAAAAATTTGACATTGTCTCACATAGATCCCAATACAATAATACTGGGAGACATCAACACTCCTTTTATACCACTAGACCATTCTTCCACACAAAAGATCAGTAAAGGTGCCTCAGACCTAAAGAGCACCGTAAACCAAATGGACCTACTAGACATATACAGAAGATTCCACCCAACTACAGCTGAATACACATTCTTTTTAGCTGTTTATGGCACTTTCTCCAAAATAGACCATATCTTGGTCTACAAAGTAAGCAAGCACTAGTGAATTAAAAAAGTGACATAATTCCCTGCATATTTTCAGTCCATAATGGAGTGATATTAAGAATGAACAATAAGAAGACCCAGAGAAATTTCATAAATGAGTGGAGACTGAAAACCACACTGCTGAATGAGGAATGGGTCATAGAAGAAATAAGGGTAGAAATAAAAAATACCTACAAACAAAAATAGAGAAACGACATATCAAAATCTCTGGTACACTTTAAAAGCAGTATTAAGAGAAAAATTCATAGCACTTGGTGCTCACATAAGAAGAACAGAAAATCACCAAATAAACAACCTAATGACATACCTCAAAGCCCTTGGTAAGCAGGAACAGTCTAATACCAAAGCCAGTAGAAGATAGAAAATCATAAAAATCAAAGCAGAGATCAATGAAGTAGAGAACAAAAATCAATACAAAAAAAGTTGGCTCCTTGAAAAAATAAACAAGATAGATAAACCATTAGCCAATCTATCCACAAGAAAGAGAGATTACTAAAATAAGATGAAAAAGCTGAAAGCACAGATAGAATGGAAATCCAGAAGATCATCAGATACTACTTTAAAAAACTATATTCCAATAAAATGGAAAAACTAGAAGAAATTGACAAATTTCTAGACACATACAACCTCTCTAAATGGAATCAAGAGGATACAGAAAATGTATACCAACCAATAGC
>PVJS01061722.1:0-10912 GCA_004027185.1 Glis glis | reverse complement strand
GTCTCACTAAGTTGCGGAGGGCCTCACTAAGTAGCTGAGGCTGGCCGCGAACCCGGATCCTCTGGTCTCGGCCTCCCAAGTACTGGGATTACAAGCGTGCGCCACCACGCCTGGTTCTCTTTATGCTTTTTATCCTTTCCATTTTCACGAAATACAACATGCCTAGGAAACAAGCCTGGCCAGCAGCATTAATTGGTCTGAAATGGACAAACATTTTCCCCTTCTTCCTTCTTTCTTGTTTGTTCTCCCTTCTTTACTTCCTCTTTTCTTTCTTCCTCCTCTCCTGCCCCTAATTTCCTCCATTCCTCATTTCCTTTGTGACCTCCTGTTGGTGCTGGGGGTGGTGAATTTGGAGGTGTGGACTGCGGGAGGGACTGTATCTGGAGCAGCAAGTATACAAGGTGCACTAATTGACTGACTGACTGAATGAATGAATAAATGAATGAATGAACAGATTCCAGTCTGGAGTCAGTAGAATTCTAGAGAGCACATTTCCCTAGCTTATTACCACAAATTCCAAATAGGACAGAGCCCAAAACTTTGCCTAAATCCAGACAGATTACTTCTCTGACTTTTAGCATCTAACGGACCCACCACTGGGCTACTGACAAGAATTTTGATTTATTGGTTCTGATGTGCTTTTTTTTAATGAGGCTGACGAGATTTATCAGAGACTCAGTTTCAAGAGAACTAAAATGAAATGATTCACATAGAACCTCATTGTGAGTTCTATTGTATTAAGTGAGCAACTCACAAATAGGTGATAGCTACTTCTATGGACAATCCCCTAAATTTACTATTTTGTTGAGAATAAGACATCTTTTTCCTTTCAGGAGAGGTACCAGGTGCTTAGATACTATCACTGGCTTTTCTAGCAGTCACTAAAAGGTATAAAAGTCAGCAATAAGGTTTGGGGCACAGTGGACTGTGTCTATGTCAGAAGTGATCTGCCCCTGTGGACTCATGAGACTGGATTACTGATTAGTTTGGCTGTGTTCTTCAGCTTCTCTGTTCTTGCTACTTTATAGCACTGTTGACTCTGCAGAGTTGCAGCCTCAGCAGGTCTCTGTCTCTGGGGCTGTGACAAGGATGTATTACCTAACTGTGGGCCAGAGGGAAGGCCCTAGGCCCAGCTGCTTCCGGGCCCTGGATTCCCACACAGTGACATCGCTGAGAAGCAGCCACCGCCCAGGAAGCTGTTCAGCAGGTGGAAATTGGAAATTCTCCAGCTTGCCAGTGTTTCCCCAATAATAGGCTACCCAGAGACAGTTGCAGTGGAGTCTTGTCAGCAGAGTTTCTTTTAAAAACTGTGAGAAAATATTGTAAAAAGCCTCATTTACTTTGATCAAGTATAAAGCAGATTTCAGTGTTTGAGTGTTTGGTAAAACCTGTCAAGTGGGAAGTCGGGCCTTCCAATGATTTTGAGACCTCTGCCTATGACAATTATTTTAACTTCTTTGTGTGTGTGCTTGGGATTCAAATTATGTAGGATCCCACCCCCTGCTGTAAACAAAGCAGAACACAGAGCTGAGAAAGAGGTTTAGGAATTGAAGTGGTCACTATCGCTGTCTGTCTGACTTCCATTCTGCTTCGGTCCTGTGCAGCGGCCCTGGTCTGGGTGGGAGTCACTCCTCTCTGTGTCCAGTGGGAGCCAGAATTGGTCCCAGCTGCCGGTCAGGGTGGTCCCACTCGCCTGGGTAAATGGCCCAATTCAAACTGCTGAGATGTGTGGTTTTCTTAAGGAGGGAGATTGTTGGCTCTTCAGAGAGAGCCACAGAGAAATGATCTCTTCCTAGATGATGTGGTGCACAAATGTTATGTCAGAAACGTCAATTGTTTTCACTTTTGGAGGGCACAGCTGAAGGAGCTGGAAACATGGAAGCCACGGATGCCTGCAGACCCTGGTTATGTGAGCCAATATACTTTCTGTTACTGTTTAAGCCAGTTCGGGAAGAGTTGTCAGCGACCCATGGCAGAAAAGACTCTAAATGGCACACACATTAACTGTGATTAAAGCACTCCTTTAAGTTTTCACTTGTCAACAACACTGGTCAAAAAGAGTTGTTCAAATGATTCAAACAAAGAAATTTTTTTATTTGAAATGTCATCTCTACCTTGATTGGAACATAAGCAGGATCATTATTTAATATTTGAAAACTTGACACAGAATTTTGTGCATCAGAAAGAAGATTTCTAACCAGGTTCCTCTTGTAAGTATATCTCAGGTTTCTTATCGACACAAAGATGTAATTTATGTAATTCTAAAGTCATTTTACCAGACAACCACATACAGTCAAAACATTTTAAAAATTATTGAAAACATGCCCAGAGAAGATCAATAGTTCTAATATTAGCTTATTATTCTCTTTGTTTTTTCTCCAAAGCTTTTAGAAATTCCATTTTGCCTTTAAAGACTTAACTCACAATCTTTTCTGTAAATCCCTATGAAAAATCAATGTTTATTTGAGAGGTCTCTACTCATAGGACAGTGGTAAAAAAATGTTTTATAAGTAAATAGTCAAAAAGTTTGAAACTCTGTCTTTCCTCTTTTTTGTAGGAAATAAAACTTAGCCAGAGCAATAAATCTTAAACCCATAATTGTGCTGACGTATAGTCAATAATTGAAATCAATTGAAACTTTAATTGCATCCTTCTCTGATGCATTTGTTTACATCATTGCTCTCAGGGTGGAAAGAAAAAGCTGACTGAAGTAATTTTACAGAGATTGCTTAATAATTAATTCACCTTCTCAAAGGTGGCCAGAGCACTCTGGGTGGGTAAACTCGAAGGATAACAAAACCGAATTACACGTCTGTTTTATGTAATGTCGACTAAATCTCTTGGTTAATCTCTTCATTTTGCTGTAGAATGCGTTTAGTAGTCACAGCAGGTAACTCTGTCTTGCATTTGGGTTCTCCTAGTTAGTTTCATTTTCATCTAATGGAAAAGGTTATATACAGTACAGAGCATTCATCTTTTACAGGCCTGGATGTGTTAAAGCATTGTTTAGCTAAAAAAAAAAAGATTTTTGAGAATTAATGTGTGTAAAGATGTCAAAGCAGCTATTGGTGCTTTGCTCTACTGAGCTTCATTCATAAATGTGATTAGGTTGTAATTGATCTATATGCCTTGTGCATTAAACTAGTCAATCAGACAATATTTAATATAGTTAAAACTACATTTCAAAGCTGGGCGTGGTGGTACACACCTGTAATCCTGGTACTTGAGAGGCTGAGACAGGAGGATCACAGGTTTGTGGCTAGCCTCAGCAATTTAGTAAGGCCCTCCGCAACTTAGTGAGAGCCTGTTTCCAAATAAAAAATGAAATAGGGCTGGGGGTGTAGATCGGAGGTAGAATCCCCTGGGTTCAATCTCCAGTAACACACACACATACACACACACACACACACAAATACATTTCAAATTGCCTGAAAAATTTTTTTTTTAATTATACATTTTGATATATGTCAGGGTATGAACATCATACATGCACACATTGCAGCCTGAAAATTTTTTAAAGCAAAAGATACATCATTTACTTATGTGTTCACCAAAATAGTTCACAAAAAATACTCACAGAATATATACCATTAAATAGTATAATTAAATAACTAATCCTCTCTGGTGGATTTATTGCAAATAGTATGCCCTTGGTAACCTAAGATTATAGGAATATCCTGACTCTAGTGTTCTGTTCATTTTAAATAACCATACATAATTTAGAAAGGATCAAAGTGAAATATTAAAATTTTTAAAGTTAGATACTTTGGATGAAGAAAGGAAGAAAAACTACAGTTGCTTTGCTGTCTCAAATTTTTTAAAAAAGGAAGAATTAATGGTTTGGTTAACTTAGTTACTTGAAGGAAGTGGTTAGGGGTCCTGGTTCTCCATCTCCTGCTTTCTCGTTGGTCTCTTTTCCTGAAGTCTACCTGCAGTGGAGGAACAATGATCCTTTAGAATATAAATACCAGGAGAACAGCATTTTTTTTGTCTTCTCTATTTTGTTATTGTTATATCCCCAACAGGTAGAAATGTTCCTAGCATGTTTTACATACTAATTAACCTTTGTTGAATAAATAAATGAATGAATGAACTGGATCCCTTAGAGCACGGCCTTCAGCATTTAATAACTCTACAAGTGACAGGCAAGAACTTAACATCTCAGAGTCTGTTTCCTGTAAACATTTGAGGAAAGAGCTGCCTACTGCTTCAGAGTAGCTGTAGGCATTAGTTTACATCCTTAAAAAAGTGTTTTTGATGATAATGAATTACTCAAATGTACATTATTCTACCAGATGAAGGGTTTTTAATATTTTCTGGGCTATAGACTCTTTTGATAGTCAAGAAGCCTAAGGACCTGTTCAAAAAATAATGTTTTAATGCACAAAATAAAATGCTTAGGATTACAAGAGAAATCATTGAAGATAATGAAATGTAGTTATCAAAATATTAAAAACCAAATTTGTACTATAATGTTCAAATTAAATTTATTTAAATATTCAAAATAAAACATTCAAAATGTAGGCAAGTCAATTTTAATTTTTAATTTTTTTTCAGTGCTAAGGGTCAGACCCAGGGCATCACACATATTAGGCAAGTGCTTCACCACTGAGCCAAACCCTCAGCCCCAGTTTTATTTTCTAAAACATCACTATGATATTTTAGCTAAGAAAAAGCAAGAATATTAAACTGTAGGATAGTCTTCGACTCACTTCATTCCACATTCTGACTAGTAAGAAATTGTATATGGAGAACATTGGAAAGAGATGTAGATGCTGAGATCAAACATGACTTCACTGTTGGGTGGATCATCAATCTGAGATTCAGAACTGCCCCGTAGCCGGCCAGCTTATATCACAGGAACATTTGAAGGGAGAAAGTCAGAAATCATGCAAAATGGGGTGACAATATAATAATGAGTGTGCTCCAAAGTAGTGATTAACAAAGCTGATATATGGAAAGATACTTGCAATAATAATGATATAATATGAAAATATGATTTCCACTGATGATGAAGTTACAGATTCTGCTAATACCATGGTGAAGCCCCCTTTCATAACAGAAGGAAATACTAAATTTCAGTAAAAGGTTAATGACATAGATATAGAAGCAAGCTTTCCTCTCCACCTGAGGATAAGAACCTCTGTGCTCAACCTTACATTTCTTAAGACTAGAAAGCTCTAATAAACCTTTGTGCGTTTACATCACACTATATATGTTCTTAATAGTCTGGGAAAAATTACTTTTACTTAATAATCCTTCCAATCTTGCTTCTACTTTTTCTAAGCTATTTGGATGAGTTTGATGGTAGCAAAGGCGGAGGAAATGGTGAAGAGAACAAGGGGCCACAGCAAACAATCAAGCCAATCTGAAGGTTGCAGGGGGAAGATTTCCATTTCCCACTCCCAGGGCTTGGTACTGGGCACCAGTTCTCCACGGTAGAACAGCTGAAGTGGGTTCATAAATGTATAATTCATGACACTGATGTCAGATGGAGAGACAAGAGGTCTAGAGTATGTGATCTGAGGGCCAGTGGTGGTGTTCTTTTAGAAATGCAGAATCCAAGGTCCCACCCCAGACCTGCTGAGCTAATCAGATCCCCAGGGCTGCATATGCACAGTGAAATGTGAGAAGACATAGGGCCCAGCTCTGACACCCAGGACAAGCACTACTCTGGATAGATCACCAAGCGTCTTCTCTCATGATCCTCTTCAGCTGCATGCACTTCCACCTAGACCTTCCCTCTAAACAAAGCTTTTTTTCTTTGCATGTGACCTTATTATTATAAAATCGTTAAGTTTAGGAGGGACTCAGTAACCAGAGCAACGCCAGTGCCTTGAAGTTAGCTGGAACCTCTCTCCATTTGGAGTCATTCCAACTGTGAACTCGGCCTGCCCTGGTTTGTCACAAGAATATAAACATTCTGCAATCTCTTTGTATTTGTCTAGTTTGTCTCCATGCCATGCTGAAAAAAATATGTTCTTTGGAATTCACTGACAACACATATTTAATCTAGCATGTTGTTTTCCTTCAACATAATACATTTCCATTTTGATCAGACTATCCACAATTCCTCACTGATTAGTGTCTCTCCTAAGTCTGCCCCTATAAGATGGAGTTCATCTCTGAGCTCCCCACATCCTTCTCTACTGACTCCCTCCTGGCAGGTCTCTTGGATGGGACTCAGTTGCTAAGACCAATAGTTCCCAGTTCACACATGAATACATTACAAAAGTTTGTACTCAAACTTTTATTTGGAATTGAAATGCACATTTTATTGGAATTGAAATACAAAGGTTTATTTTATTTAAAATTGAAATGCATGGAAGTTGTGGTGGATTTCCAAAATAGTACACAAAACTTTATTAAATATTTAATATAGTTGTGATAGTGTTCATTTATAATGAAAAGGATAATAAAGTGATGTTATTGCGATACTAGTAACTAAACAAGAGAAAAAACTAATGACATTGAATAAGAAGCCATAATGTATGCATTTTAAATTTGGTAATTAAAAGAGCATAGGAGAATAGCACTTGTGGAAATTGTAAAAAGGCCACCTTTTATTATTATAAATAATTTCATCCAAAAGTGATTCATTCTTCATTTCTGGATATAAATACATCTGAGACCCACTGGATATAATCAGGCCTCCTGGTCCCTGGGAAATCTGAATGGTTCCAGAAAAAAAGAAACCTCTTCATGATTTCTGATATTATTTTCTCTTACGCCTCTTTTTTTTGTATTTCTACAAACAAAACCCTCTCTTGGATCAGTTCTATTCTGGTTTCCATTAAAAGAATAAAATTAATAAGATCCTCTGACAAACATCAGATGTAGAATCATGGAGATGTAGAATCATCCCTGGTTCGGGGGGGGGGACTCATCACACACTCCCACCTCACTCACTTGCTCACCACACTGCTGCTTCCTCTGTAGAACTTTCTTTCTCTGGACATATGGATCCCCTGGAAGTGCCCTCCCAGCATCCCTTCCTGTCCTGCCACAGCATCTCTCAAGGGGAGCAGCGCTGCCAGAACCCTATCTTCCTGGCCCTCAGATTACCTCCTGTCATCTAGTTCCAGCCAGGTGGCCCACTGCAGGGCTCTCTCTCTCTCTCTCTCTCTCTCTCTCTCTGTCTCTGTCTCTCTCTCTCTCGTTGAGTCACTGCTTTGTTCCCTTACCTCTTAGGCCTTCGGATGCTAAGAGCCTCTTGCTCTAAGGTACCACACTGTCCACTCTGGATTCCACATCCTGCCCACACTTTCTAAAAAGAGTCAAGTCTCTTTATTAAACTGTCAGCAAATTACTTGAATGGTGTGTGTCTCTGTTTCTGGGCTGGACCTGGCAGAAATGGGATTATACTAACCAAGTTGCTCTTGGGTACGGTCCAGAAATTGAGCAAATCACATCAAGCTAATGTGAAAATGTTCCTCCAGGGGATGAACATCTAACAAATAGATTTCCTTGGGCTACTGAGCCTGATCTCAGTTTGGCAATTTGGCAATAAAAAAGAATGAAGTACTAATACTGAAGGAGTGAAGTATGACAAGGGTGAACCTTGAAAACATGATGCTAAGTGAGCAAGATCAGTCACAAAAGACTACATATTTTGTGATTCCATTTATGTGAAATGCCCAGGATATGTAAATACACAGAGAAAGAAATATTAGTGGATGTCAGGGGCTTGAGGGAGGGAGGAGTGGGGAATAATTGCTAATGACCATAAAGTATTTTCCTGGGGTGATGAAAATGTTCTAAAACCAGATAGTAATGATGGCTGCACAATTCTTCAAATATACTAAGAACCACTGAGTTATATACTTTAAAAGAGCAAGTTTTATGGTATATAAATTACAGTTACCCCCTCCATTTCTTCAGGTTACACATCCATGGATTCAACCAACCATGGATCAAAAGTGCTTGAAAAAAAATTGCAGCTGTACTGAACGTGTAGACTGTTTTTCTTGTCATAACTCCCTAAACAATACAATACAATACAATACAATACCTTATATTAAGTATTATACATAATCTAGAGACAATTTAAAATATACAGGGGTGTGTGTATGTTATGTGCGAACACAACACCACTTCATGTAAGGGATTTGGATTTTGCAGGGAGTGCTGAAGTCAACCAGTTATCAAGTGCTGAAATCAATCGGATAGCAAGGGATGACTGTATATCTGAAAAGAGCTATTATTTAAAATATTTAAGTTATAGGAGAGTTAGGAAATAGAGTTAGAAAATATGGTTAATATGCTTCTTTCACAATATAGCAGGACAATTTTTAGTTTTTAAATTATATTCTTAAATGGGCTAGGTAAATGTCAGTCTTCATCTATTTGATAATTTTTGTTCTGTCAGTCCATAAAGGCTTGGCAATAGAGGCACATAGAAGAATAAGAGGCATAAAAATATTTTTATTTCAATTCTCAATTCACTGCCCAGGCAATTGTTGGGATATATCTTGAGACTTCTGGAGAAGGAGCCCTGTGACTTGACACCACCTGGTTTCCTGGTCTCTTCTGACTCCATGACTTTTAAGTATTCCTCTGAGGAAAACCAAGGTATGAATTTCAGGTCCTAGCTTTAATCCTGACTTGGGTACATGAGTGTATGGAATGTGTTATACTGAGGCTGATGGATTCAATGCTGGGGACAGAGCAAGAAATTTGTTTAAAGTTTCTGAGAAGAAAAAAAAGGGGAGGACTCAAGAGCATTCATCCAGTTTATAATGTTCGTTTCAGCAGAAATAAAGCAAGTACACATCTGACACAGAGGGGGAATTAATTTTAATGAATGTGGAAATAGTCTCAGAACAGAACATGTTGAGTTCCTTGGAGTTAATTGACTTTAAATTCAACGATGATCAAAACCTATCTAACAACCTTTAAAACCGAAATCAGTTATTTTGAAAATCTCTCTACATTGATATGGCTCAGATAACCCAACACTTAAAATGGGAAATGTTAAGTTGGATCTCTCAGAAAGATTCATTAACTTTTGAGAAACAAGTGAAAAATGAACAAACATTTTATATGGTCTTCAATTCTAGCTCTTGCAATAACCATTGAAAGGTATTTAACACAGAAATAAGAAGAAAGCAAGGGAGATAATACTCTGCATCAGAGTAATCTTTCTGAGAAAACACAGGGCTGAGCAGCAATTCATGCCTCTGTTACTTTATTTGACCTTTTAAGAAGAACTGTTTGAGACTGGCTGTACTTGCTTAGTATGATATTCTCCAGTTCCATCCATTCTCCTGCAAATGGTGTGATTTTGTTCTTCTTTATGGCTGAGTAAAATTCCATTCTGTGTATATACCAAAGTTTTGTGATCTGTTCATCTGTTGATGGATACCTAGGCTGGTTCCATAATTTGGCTATTGTAAATTGTGCTGCTATGAACATGGACATATGAGTATCATTATAATATTCTGACTTTATTTCCTCTGAGAAGATGCCCAGTAAATGTATGTTTTCTCTTATATGTGGAAGCTAGAGAAATATTTGGAAATAAGGGCAACATCAGATCAATGAGCAGAGACTCCAGGGGAGTGACTGAGGGGGATTAGGGAAGGGAGACAAAGTCATAAAGAGTATAATAGTTGAAATAATGCTATGAATGTATACAAAACTACCAATTCCAATATCAAAGACATGTGTGGGGAGCGGGAGGGAGTGGGGAGGGACCCAGTGGGGAGGGCACCAAGAGCTGTGTGCAAGCATTTATCTGACATCCCAATTATGATGTAAAGTTACAATGCATCAAATTATAAAAAAGAAAAAGAAATGCAGTGAGAATTAAAGCAGATAATAATACTATTGATAATAATAATAATAATTAATAATAAAGAACTGTTTGGGATAACTGGGCAATTTTGAATAAAGAAGGCTTTTTCACTACCTGTTAAAAATTGCTATTTTTCCTTCCCCTTTAGTCTCAACTAATGACTCCTAGATAGCTTCCAGGTCATAAGGGTTTGTGAAGCCTAGATGAATATGTTGAATGAGCTTGAAGATTATATATAGTTACCGAAAAAGGACCAGAGAGGAACTAGGTAAGCACAGAAACAGAAAGTGAAAGTTCTCACTTCCTGAACAGTGAGGAATCCAGGGGGAGGGTAGTTTCTGGATGGAGATGATTATAGGCAATCTGCCACTTTGTGTTTGATCAAGATTAAAATACAAGCTAAGTTTTGCTTAGCATTTTAACCATCCTATAGAGAATTATTTCTTAGGTTATTTTAGATGAATCAAAAAATGAATGTTTTATTTTTTAAAGAGAACTTATAAAGAGAAGCTCTAGTCTATGTACTTCTATAATACTAAAATACATTTCTACTTTGAAATATCAGCTTGTAGATAAACTCTGACTTTTGAATACTTTCAGGAAGTATGATTAAAATGTCATCTGAACAAATGTTTGAATGATAACATTTCCCTTTTAAAAAGAAACTAGTGTTCATTCAGTCCCTGGTATTGTGGAGAACTGATTGTATGAATCAGTAAATCTTATATATTCATTAAAAAAAATTGGTTATCTTTGGTGTAAGGTGAAACTTTGTATTTTGAGTGGGATTTGCAAACTGAATATCCGATTTTCTGTTCTTTTGGCAAATAGAAATGTTTTATGTTTGGGCTTGATTTTTAGGATTTTGAGATATTTGAGTGGATAATGGGGTAGAGATACCTTATAAGAAAACTATTAAATTGCCGGGCGTGGTGGCGCACGCTTGTAATCCCAGTACTTTGAGAGGTGGAGACCGGAGGATCGGGGTTCGCAGCCAATCTCAGCTCTCTCTCTCTCTCTCTCTCTCTCTCTCTCCCTGTCTCTCTCTCTCTCTCTCTACTTATTGAGGCCCTCAGCAACTTCGTGAGACCCGGTTTCAAAATAAAGTATAAAAAA
>PVJS01061721.1:0-10913 GCA_004027185.1 Glis glis | reverse complement strand
AGATGCGTTTTTCCTCGGAAAGAGTCGCACACACTCTACTCGGCTTCTACCTCTTTTATCTAAGTCCCCACCTATCAGAATCCTGCTGCCTACATTCAGGGCAGGGCTTTCTGTTTAATCTGCTGTTATACACCCAAAATCACATAATCTTGGGTGTGTCATGATCAGGTCAAGTTGACAACCTAGATTAACTATCACAGAAAAGGAGAAGGAGGAGAAGAAGGAGAAGGAGGAGAAGGAGGAGAAGGAGGAGAAGAAGGAGAAGAAAAAGAAGAAGAAGAAAAGTGAAAATAACAGTTTCACTTTACACACCTCCCCCATGGAGCATAGCTCAGAGAGCCTCCTGGCCCATGATTTCTCCTACAGGAGAAAGTAAAAGTGTAGTGAGTGAGTACAGCTTCCCCAGCTGTGCAGGACACTGCTCAGGAGCTCCTCCTCTTCCTCCTCCTCCTCCTCTTTTTATTTTTATTTTTAGGTATGGGGATGGAAGCCAGGGTCCTTCTACCTCCAGGGTATACCCCCAGACCTATTTTTTATTTTTTATTTAGAAACAGGGTCTCACTAACCGGGCGTGGTTGCGCATACTTGTAATCCCAGTACTTGGGAGGCTGAGACCAGAGGATCCAGGTTCGCAGCCAGCCTCAGCTACTTAGTGAGGCCCTCCGCAACTTAGTGAGACCCTGTTTCAAAATAAAGAACAAAAAATAGGGCTGAGGGTGTAGCCCGGAGGTAGAATGCCCCTGGGTTCGATCCCCTGTACTGCAAAAAAAAAAAAAAAAAGAAAGAAACAGGGTGTCGCTAAGTTACTGAGAGCCTCACTAAGTAGCTGAGGCTGGCTGCAAACCCAGATCCTCTGGTCTTAGCTTCCCAAGTACTGGGATTACAGGTGCGCCACCACACCCAGCTTCTCCTCCTCCTCCTCCTCCTCCTCCTCTTACTACTACTACTACTACTACTTTATCCTGGGGATTGAACCCAGGGGCATTCTACCCCTGAGCTGCACCCCCAGTCCTTTTTATTTTTTATTTTGAAGTGGAGTCTCACTAAGTTGCTGAGGCTGACCTTGAACCTGTGATCCTTCTGTCTCAGCCTCCCAAGTACTAAGATTACAGGTGTGTGCCACCATGCCCAGCCAAGAATTCCACTTCTTTCTCACCTCACCCAGAAGAATGAGGGGATCAGCATGGCTGAGTGACTGGGAGAGGCTGAGGCCAAGGAAGAAAGGCAGTGACTCACAGAAATCAGGGCTCGAATCAGATGCAGTGGCTCACACCTGCAATCCCAGTACTTGGGAGGCTAAGACAGGAGCATCACAAGTTCAAGGCCAGCCTCAGCAACCTAGTGAGACCCTCAGCAACTTAGCAAGACCCTGTTTCAAAAATAAAAAATAAGCCAGGCGTGGTGGCACACGTTTTTAATCCCAGTACTTGGGAGGCTGAGACAGGAGGATTGCAGGTTCGAGGACAGCCTTGACAATGTAGCGAGGCTCTCAACAACCTAGTAAGACCCTGTTTCAAACCAAAAAATAAAATAGGGCAGGGGGTGTGGCTCAGAGGTAGAATGCCTCTGGGTTCAATCCCCAGTACCATAATAAATAAATAAATAAATAAATAAATAAATAAATATAAACTGGGTGTGGTGGTGCACACCTGTAATCCCAGAATTTGGGAGGCTGAGACAGGAGGATCACGAGTTTGAAATCAGCCTCAGCAACTTAGTGAGACTGTAGGCAACCTAGCAAGACCCTGTTTCAAAGTAAAAAATAAAATAGGGCTGGGGATATAGCACAGAGGTAGAATCCCCCTGGGTTCAATCCCCGGCACCACAAAAGTAAAAAATAAAAAGGTCTGAGCCAGGCGTGGTGGCGCACGCTTGTAATCCCAGTACTTTGGGAGGCGGAGACCGGAGGATCCGGGTTCGCGGCCAGCCTCAGCTCTCTCTTTCTCTCTCTCTTTCTCTCTCTCTCTCTCTCTCCCTGTCTCTCTCTCTCTCTCCTTAGTGAGGCCCTCCGCAACTTCATGAGACACAGTTTCAAAATAAAGTATAAAAAATAGGGCCGGGGGTGTAGCGCGGAGGTAGAACGCTGCTGCGTTCAATCCCCAGTACCGCAAAAAAAAATAAAAAAATAAAAAAAATAAAAAGGTCTGGGGGTGTAGCTTGGAGGTAGGATGCCCCTGGGTTCAATCCCCAGTACCAAAAAGGAAGAAGGAAGGAAGGAAGGAAGGAAGGAAGGAAGGAAGGAAGGAAGGAAATAAATTAGGACTTGAAACTCAACAAGGGCCACATGTCCTGCTAAATGCCACATGGACTCCATCTAGAGGCCTGTGCGTGGCGCGGGATGCCTCACCTGCAGACTCCCCAGCTGGCCCATCGACACCTCAGTGCTCTGTTTGTCTCATCCCCCAACCCCGGTGGCTGGTTCCCTACATATACCTTCTCCCAGCAAGCGTGAGCCTTTGCAGCTGGCTCACAAGCACACACACATTCAGCTGGCTTGTCCCTGCAGGCCTGGGAGAAGGCACAGAAACGTGAGCATTTCAGGGTACGACCCCAGGAAAACATATGGGAGACTCTGAGCACATGGCCTGGCTTTGCAGGGTCAGAAGCTATACAATCTTAAGACACCCTCCCACACAAAAGAGAACAAGAGGGGTGGTGCAGGTAAATCCATAGAAATGGATTTGGATCTAAAATGTCCCCCAAAAGGTCATGTACTAGAGGTTAGGTCCCTAGCCTGCGGTGACCAGCCTGTTGGGAGGTGGTGGGAACTTTAGGTCGGGGATCCTAGTTGGAGGAAGTAGGTCACTGGGGGCATCCCGAGAAGGGCATTTCTTGTCCCCAGCCTCTCCCCTGACCTTTCCTTCCCGGATGCCATGAGGTGAGCAGCTCTGCTCCATCATGTACTCCCCACAGTGATGTTCTGACTCGCCACAGGCCCAGAGTCCACAGAGCCTAGCGACCACGACTGAACCCCTGAGCCAAACTAGGAGCCAAAATAAATCTTTCCTCCTTAACCGGATTTTCTCGTGTATTTTGTCACACTGACAGAAAGCTGACTAACACAGAGATCTATTAATTGCCTGACAAAGAATTCAAAATAATTGCTTTAAGGAAGCCCAGCAAGCTATAAGAGAACACAGATAGACAACTCAACAACAACAAAAAAGGAGGGAAACAAAATATGAACAAAATGAGATATTCAACAAAGAGATAGCAATTATTTTTAAAATTCTGGAGCGGAGCCGGGCGTGGTGGTGCATGCTTGTAATCCTAGTACTTGGGAGGCTGAGACAGGAGGATCGCAGGTCTGCGGCCAGCCTCAGCTACTTAGCGAGGCTTTCTGCAATTTAGTGAGACCCTGTTTCAAAATAAAGAATAAAAAATAGGGCTGGAAGTGTAGCTCAGAGGTAGAATGCCCCTGGGCTCAATCCCCAGTACCGCCAAAAAAATTAAATAAATAAAGATTAAAAGACAAAGTATTAAAAGAATTATAGCTACATTAATATGTTAATGAATACATAATATAAAAAGAAGTAAATTGTGACATTAAAAACCTAAAATGGGCTGGGCATAGTGGGGCATGTTTTTGTTGTTGTTGTTGTTGTTTGGTACTGGGGATTGAATCCAGGGGTATTTTACCTCCAATTTATACCCCCAGCCCTATTTTATTTTTATTTTGAAGCAGGGTCTTGCTAGGTTGATGAGAGTCTCACTACTTGCTGAGCTTGCCCTCAAACCTGCGATCCTCCTGTCTCAGCCTCCCAAGTACTGGGATCACAAGCATGCCCCAAGCCGGGCGTGGTGGTGCACGCCTGTAATCCCAGTACTTGGGAAGCTGAGACAGGAGGATCGCAGGTTCACCGCCAGTCTCAGCAACCTCATGAGGCCCTCTGCAACTTAGTGAGACCCTGTTTCAAAATAAAAGATAAAAATAGAGCTGGGAGTGTAGCTCAAAGGTAGAATGCCCCCTGAGTCAATCCTCAGTACTACACACACACACACACACACACACACACACAAATACAGTCTGGCGTGGTGGCGCACGCTTGTGATCCCAGTAATTGGGAGGCTGAGACAGGAGGATTGCAAGTTTGAGGACAGCCTCAGCAAGTAGTGAGACTCTCATCAACCTAGTGAGACCCTGTTTCAAAATAAAAATTTAAAAAAAATAGGGCTGCGGGTGTAGCTTGGAGGTAGAACACCCCTGGGTTCAATCCCTAGCACCACAAAATAAATAAATAAATGTAAAATGGGTTGGGGTGTAGCTCAGAGGTAGAATGCCCCTGAGTTCAATCCCCAGTACAAAAACAAAAAACTTTTTTTTAACAGGGTTTTACTAAGTTGCCAAGGCTAGCCTTGAACTTGCAGTTTTCTTGCTTCAATCCCTGAAGTTGCTGCGACTTGGAGCATGCACAACCACACCTAACAAAAATGTAGAGGTTTGTTGTTGTCATTGTTGTTGTTTGTGGTACTGGGGATTGAACCCAGGGGCATTCTACCATTGAGCTACACACCCAGCCCTTATTTATTTTGAAACAGGGTCTTACTAATCACTATGCACTGGCCTCGAACCTGTGACCCTCCCGATCTCAGTCTCCCAAGTGCTAGATTACAGGTGTACACCACCATGTCCAGCAAGCATAGAGTGTTTATATGTAATTAAATTTAAGTTACCAGTTTAAAATATACTGCTGGGCATGGTGGCACATGCCTGTGAATTTGGGAGGATGAGACAGGAGGATCCCAGGCTTGAGGTCAGCTTCATCCATTTAGCAAGACTCTCAGCAACTTAGTGAGACCCTGTTTCAAAATAAAATATAAACCGGGCATGGTGGCACACATTTGTAATCCCAGTAGTTGGGAGGCTGAGACAGCAAGATCGCAGGTACAAGACCAGTCTCAGCAATTTAGTGAGACTCTCAGCAAACTTAGTGAGACCATGTTTCAAAATCAGCCTTTGCACATGGACAGACCTGGATTCAAAGGCATCTCCCTGGTTGTGCAAAGTCGATTCTGTGCTGTGACGTCCCTGAGCTTGTGTTCTCACCCGTAAAATGGAGGTGATAATCGTCCAGGTATGTGAAAGTCAGATAAGAAATTTAAGCCACCGTTTTCAAGCCCTAGTCCCCAGCAGGTGCTAAATAATGAGACTTATCAATTCCGCGGTGTGCTGGAGTGGCCAGAAAGGCCTGGGAGGGCCGATTGAGTGACCCGCGCTTCCTCTCAATGCCAAGTACATCGATGTCATGTGGGCATCTTGAAACTGGCCACAAAACTGAAATGAGCAAATACTGCACATCAGGAATCTTCCGAGCAGGTTGTTGAACGCCCACCAGCTATTCCAGGCTACCATCATCATTACTGAGAGCAATGGCGACCAATTCACTCTGGGCAGACCTAATGTGCGTCAATATTTTACTGATGTGACGGCTCACATTAGTCAGGAGCAGCCAGTTCAACAACATGGTTACTTGGTTCCCCCACCCCAAGCTCCCGTTTGCAGAGGCTTTTAGCCTCACTGCAACTCAGTCTGAGTGTTGCAGTGACACAATGCAGTACACTGGACACATTTCTGGTGCGTGTGCGTGTGTGTGTGCGTGTGTGTGTGTGTGTGTGTGTGTGTGTGTGTCAGGGGGGTACTGGGGATTGAACCCAGGAGCACTCACCTCTGAGCTACATCCCTAGCCCCATTTTATTTTTCATTTTGAAGCAAAGTTTCGCTAAGATGTGAAGGGTCTAGCTAAGTTGCTGAGGCTGACCTTGAACCTGTGATCCTCCTGTCTCAGTCTCCCAAGTAATGGGATTACAGATGTGCACCATCACTCTTGGCTACATTTCTTTTTTTTTTTTTTTTTTTTTTGCAGCACTGGGGATTGAACCCAGGGGCATTCTACCTGCAAGCTACACCCCCGGCCCTATTTTTTATTCTTTATTTTGAAACAGGGTCTCACTAAGTTGCGGAGGGCCTCACTAAGTAGCTGAAGCTGGCCGCGAACCCGGATCCTCCGGTCTCAGCCTCCCAAGTACTGGGATTACAAGTGTGTGCCACCACGCCCGGCTGCTACATTTCTTTTTCATTATTTTTTTTTTTTCTTGTGGTACTGAGGATGAATTCAGAGCCTAGCACATGCTAGATAAGTGCCCTACCACTGAGCTCCATCTCCAGCTCTTTTTATTTGACTTTGAGAGAAGATCTCTCTAAATTGCCCAGGCTGGCCTCCAACTTGCAATCCTCCTGCCTCAGCCTCCCAAGTATCACCACTGCACTTGGACACTGCACTTGGACACCTTTCTAGATGTGGCCCATCACACAGTCTTGGAAGCAGAAAGCCTTTCCCTTGCCTTCTATGAACAGGAGCTGGGCCAGCAGTTCCAGGCTTCCTGTGGGGTTCAAGAGCCTCTCTCAGGGGATGGCATTTGTCGCAGATGAGCTGGTCTCTTGACCAGGTGTGCCTCTGGGTGGACTCAAGGTCCTGTCTTTCTTCTTGAGCTCCAGGCTGCCATATCCAGGAATGCTCAGGGCAGACTCTTCTGTGGGGACCTCTCACCCACACTGCCACGTCTCCACCCTGGGGCCTGACCCCTCCCAGGTCCCCCCCACAGCACGATGATCCTCTGGTGGCCTTTGAGGGAGCAACAAAAGGCGGTGAGAAGGCGGGGGAGGTCAGCTTCCCTGGAAAGGGGAATGGCTCGACATGGCTGAGTCTGCCCTGTGGGCTGACCAGAAAGGGGAAGTGTGGTCAGGCTGGTGCTCACAGCCTCTAGGCGTGGGTGACAGCCTTCCACCAGCCGTGCCTGAGCGCAGCACTCGGGCCCCTGCTGTCTCCTCCGCTGCTCGCATCTGGACACCCTGGCGGTTCAGGTAAGCACCGCGGCTTTCCCGGGACGGTTTCCTGCTGTCTCCACCACAGGCATCCACCGGGGTTGGCACTGGGCATGTGTCTATGTGAGCGACGTTGGGCCTGGGGACTATAGCCTAAGGCCTCAGTACAACCTCCAGCTGGGGTTGGAGAAACACTTGAAGACTCTGCTCTGCCAGCAGGGTGGCCTGAGGCCTCGCTCCACCCTCTGTTTCCTCCTGCCTGCTTGGAGATGATGAAGTCTCAGATAGAAATGAGAACAATTGCCGGTGAGATGTGCTGACTTAAGGGGGTCAGGATCACTCTCTGGATACGCTGATGGGATTTGGTACTTGATACATGGTACCGTGCTAGAGGCGAGGGTAGGCTACATCTTGGGGCTCTTGGAATCACCACCAATCTTGGTATTTTTTTTCCAGTACTGGGGATCGAATCCAGGGGCATTCTGCCTCTAAGCTACACCCCTAGCCCATTTATTTATTTATTTATTTTAAAAAATTTAAAACAGGGTTTCACTAAGTTGCTGGGGGGTCTCACTAAGTTGCTGAGGCTGGCCTTGAACCTGTGATTCTCCTGTCTCAGCCTCCCAAGTGCTGGGATTACAGGCGTGCGCCCCCATGCCCAGCCAGTCTTAGTATCTTTGTCACTGCATTTCTGGTGTTCAGGGATTTATAAGGCTCTCTGCCTCCCAGAGGCCTCAGGATCAAGGTGGGGAAGATTTTGATTGACCCACCTTCTCTTGCCCTCAAAAATTAATATAGGAGGAGACTGGGTTCAGCTCTTCCTCTTCTACTTCCACTGCCTTATGCATTTGTTCCTAAAGCCACTCTCTTCCCTGGCCCCTGCACACATGAACCTCTGCAGGAGCATTAAAAGAGGGCAGTGCTGCCAGACATAGTGGTGCACATCTGTAATCCCAGCACTCAGGAGGCTGAGGCAGAAGGACCACTTCAGTCTAGGAGATTGATACCAGCTGGGCAATATAGCAAGACCCTGTCTTAAAACATAAAATAAAGCCGGGCGTGGTGGTGCACGCTTGTAATCCCAGTACTTTGGGAGGCGGAGACCAGAGGATCCGGGTTCGCGGCCAGCCTCAGCTCTCTCTCTCTATCTGTCTGTCTGTCTGTCTCTCTCTCTCTACTTAATGAGGCCCTCCGCAACTTCATGAGACCTGGTTTCAAAATAAAGTATAAAAAATAGGGCCAGGGATGTAGCGCGGAGGTAGAACGCCCCTGGGTTCAATCCCCAGTACTGCAAAAAAAATAAATAAATAAATAAAATAAAATAAAATAAAATAAATATATATTATAGAAATATAATATATAATAAAATAAAATGATATATATGCTATATATATATGCTATATATCAGATATATATATATATATATATTTGATTGCTAAGCCTAGAGATAGCTCCCTGTTTATCTATACATAGGTGAACATATTTATTCAGATCCAATATTCTTTTTGATGGAGCAATAAGCATGATATCAGCATTATAGTATATACAAAATATAGAAAATGGACATTATCAAATTATACTTCATTCAAATGAGTTACTGTAAACCTATTGCTACATTCTGTCCCTTACTTCAGTATAGAGGAATATGAGCTTATTTATAACATTTTACATTATAAAACAATTTATAGTTCTATATTATAAAACAATGCTTGTAAATTAGTTTACAAATATCTCAGTTATTCTATTATGTTATGGTTAAGTTAGTTTACAAGTATCTCAGTCATTCTATTATGTTTCCTTTAGAAAGATATTGCTGGGAATGTAACTCAGTGATAGAGTGCTTGCCTAGCATATGCAAGATCCCGGGTTCAATCCCCAGGACCACACACACACACACAAAAAAACCACACCAACTAAAAAATAAAACGTCATTCACATAATGTCACCAAATACATAAATATGTAAATATGTTTATATCTTCCTTAGCAACAATTATAATGGATGTAAGTTGTATTTAAATATATACATGTCAGCCAGGCGTGGTGGCGCACGCTTGTAATCCTAGTACTTGGGAGGTGGAGACCGGAGGATCTGGGTTCGTGGCCAGCCTCAGCTACTTAGTGAGGCCCTCCGCAACTTCGTGAGACCCGGTTTCAAAATAAAGGATTAAAAAATAGGGCCGGGGGTGTAGCTCGGAGGTAGAACGCCCCTGGGTTCAATCCCCGGTACTGCAAAAAAAAAAAAATATATATATATATATATACATGTCAACTTACTAAAAAGTTATTAACCTCAAAATACTGTGGGTTTTTTATTGTTGTTTTGTATGTTAGTTTGTTTGTTTGTGATCCTGGAGATTGAGCCCAGGGGCATTCTACCTCTGAGCTACAACCCTACCCCTTTTTTATTTTTTTATTTTTATTTATTTATTTTTTTTTTGCGGTACCAGGGATTGAACGCAGGGGCGTTCTACCTCCACGCTACGCCCCTGGCCCTATTTTTTTATGCTTTATTTTTGAAACCAGGTCTCATGAAGTTGCGGAGGGCCTCACTAGGTAGAGAGAGAGAGAGAGAGAGAGAGAGAAGAGAGAGAGAGAGAGAGAGAGAGAGAGATCGCGCACGCGCATGCGCGCTGAGGTTGGCCGCGAACCCGGATCCTCCGGTCTCCGCCTCCCAAAGTACTGGGATTACAAGCGTGCGCCACCACGCCTTGCTAGGTTGCTGAGAGTCTTGCTACATTGCTGAGGCTCTCCTTGAACTTGTGATCCTCCTGTCTCAGCCTCCCAAGTAGTGGATTACAGGTGTGTACCAAAAATATTGTTTTAACATGTGCATACATCAGAGATACCCTGTAATAAATTAATTGACCAAGAACCTAAATGAATCATAATATATAACTAAAAATCAATAAGATAGCCAGGGACAGTGGTAACTGCCTGTAATCCCAGCTGATCAGGTGACTGAGGCAGGAGTATCACAAATTTGAACCAGCCTGGGAAACTTAGTGAGATCCTGTCTCAAAATGAAATTTTATGAAAGAAGCTGAGTGTGGTGGTGCATGCCTATAATCCCAGTGCTTGGGAGGCTGAGACAGGAGGATCACAGGTTTGAGACCAGCCTTAAGCAATTTAGTGAGACCCTGCTTCAAAATAAAAAATAAAATTGGGCTGGGGGTGTAGCTCGGAGGTAGAACACCCCTGGGTTCAATCCCCAGTGCCACAAAACAAAAAAAACCACATCCATAAAGAGCAGGCTTTCCTTGAGTTGCCGGAATTCCACTCTTCTAAGGGGCGTGTTGTGTCAATGATGCTGCCAGGAGTTGCATGGTGGCTAAACTTTCTGGCAGAACAGTTTTCGGAGTCCTCAGCAAACTCTAGGAGTCTGCTAATTTTAGTTTAAGTACATCAAATTTTAGTAGTTATTAATAATTTAAGAAACTACTGGTAAATGGTCCTTTATTTTTACATAAAAATGAAAGCAATATAGAATCGCGTGCCATCTGACAAGAGAATTGAAGAAAGGATTGGATTTTGGGAGTGTGTTCAGGGCCCATCTAGCGGACCCTGTGACCATGACAGAATCAAGCAGTGGGTTGGAGGGGGAGAAGTGGGGAGAGAAGAGGTGTCCTCCAACCCCCCACCCCCACGTCCCACCTCCAAGCCATCAGAATAAAGCATTTATAGTTTGTGGTGTGCAGAGTTAATATTTTCTCAATTTTATTTCAAATGTAAATTGTGCACCAGCCGGTCGTGGTGGCACACACCTGTAATCCTAGTACTTGGCAGACTGAGAGAGGAGGATCCCAGGTTCAAGGCCAGCCTCAGCAACTTAGTGAGACTCTCAGCAACCTAGCAAGAACCTGTTTCAAAACAAAAAATATAAAAAGGGGCTGGGACCGGGCGTGGTGGCGCACGCTTGTAATCCCAGTACTTTGGGAGGCAGAGACCGGAGGATCCGGGTTCGCGGCCAGCCTCAGCGCTCTTGCTCTCTCTCTGTCTCTCTCTCTGTCTCTGTCTCTCTCTCTTCTTAGTGAGGCCCTACGCAAACTTCGTGAGACCCGGTTTCAAAATAAAGTATAAAAAATAGGGCC
>PVJS01061720.1:0-10915 GCA_004027185.1 Glis glis | reverse complement strand
GCAGCAATGTAGTCCCAGGTTCTGACTGCACGTGGAGAGTCAGAGGAACCAGTAGCTGGTCGAACGGTCTAAGAGCTGGAGTCTTAGGATCGGAGCAACCACTAATTCAGTCCCAGTCCAAGACGTGAAGATCAGGAAGCTTCTTCGGAGAAACGATGGTGGAGTTTCAGTTCCAAGAGCTGGAGGCCGAGAAGATCAAACTCTTCGGAGAAAGACGAAGCTGGCGGCTGACGATCTCAGGCGGGAGCAGATGCGTTTTTCCTCGGAAAAAGTCGCACGCACCCTACGCGGCTTCTACCTCTTTTATCTAAGTCCCCACCTATCAGAATCCTGCTGCCTACATTCAGGGCAGGGCTTTCTGTTTAATCTGCTGTTATACACCCAAAATCACATAATCTTGGGTGTGTCATGATCAGGTCAAGTTGACAACCTAGTTTAACTATCACAGATGGGCAGCAACTAAGCTTGTAGAAGTTCATTGTGGATATATTTTATCTCATTGGTATTAAGGATAATATTAACAAAAGTTATGTTTAATTGGGCATCTGCTAAACATACATATCAACTCATTAATTACTCCATGAGTACCCCATAAAGCAGGTAATAGTAGCTCATTCTGCATAAGTAGGGAAACTAAGGCTTGTACAGGTTAGGATGACTTAATCCAAGCCATCCAGATCATGAGTACTAGATCAAACCTTGTTCTGTCTGATTTTGACTCCCTTGCCCTTTGCCATATCCTGCCTGACTCTATTCATTAAAATAGCTGTTTAATCTCTATCTGACCTTTGTTTTCCTTATTCTATGTCAACTTCTCTTTGTATGTTCATCCTTCTACCTAATAACAACACAAAGCGTAACTTTAAAAATGTGCCCTCTGCTGCATTGCGTGCTTTTGTGTGTGATCTATTATTATCTACTTAAATCTATGTCTTTATTGCATAATTCTCCATTTTAATATTCACTTTGAAGAGTGTTTTGAGTCATTTCTCTGCAGCGGTGCTGTATTAAATTACATTCATTATTCTTGCTAAATGTAGACAAGTCATGGTTCAGGTGAACTAGAAAGTAACTCCTATTATCCTCAGCACATTCCATCACATTCGTTATTCTAGGTGACATTTATCAACACAGCATTGAGACATTTTAAAGAAAGAAAAAAAAAAACACTTTGAATTCCAAAGCATTTAGCAATCACTGAGCCAAATTCTGCAGGTGAAAAAGTCACTTCCTTGTTCCAAGTTACACATTGTCTTAACTCTTGGAGTATGGTGAGAAGACCCAAAAGCACCAGCTAAGAGTTGGGCCACATGAACTATAAAACCTGTGCCCTGCAACTTGTGCTCCATCATGCTTACCGCTGTGGCCACATTACTCGTAACAATAAATGGCTCCTTGTGTACCAAGTACACAGAGGCTGTGTTGACATTCACCTGGGTCCCCTTGGCCACCTCCATCCTTGTTATTTTTCTATCCCTGTGCAAAAAACTCTTTTGTCTTCAGAGGGAAATGCCATCTTGCCATTCTGCCTTTCAACCATCCCCTTGGCTGGCATTTACCAACCTCACTTCCTTTATTCATGACAAAAATTACAGACTTGCTTTCTACTTCAACTTCAGCCATGCTGGGTGCTGGGGGAGAGCCAGCAAGGTCTTAGGCTGGGGTGTCCAGGAACAGATGCTAGATGAGGAGTTAGGTGCATGTCACTTAGTAATGCTATACTCCTGGAAACATCTGGTAAAATAATGGGGGAAACAATGCAAAAACAGATCTTAAATAAAGTCCAGTGTAAGAGAAAGGTTTCTTGAAGGTTAGGGATCTCTGGAGTATAGGTCACACCTTAAAGGCTGAATAGCTGATGGTTTCTACTCCCACACACACCAGCCATTGTCAAGGGCCTCTGGGCATGGGAAGTGAGACTGAAATTTCCAAGGACTGTGTGCAAGCAAGTGCAAAGTTGCTCCAGTAGCCTGAGGGATCTCCTCCCAAAAGAAGGTAGAAGCCCAGTGGGGAGAGCTGAGGAAATAAGCATGAAGTTCCAACAGTGACCACTAGAGGCAGCCACGTGGATCAGCCACAAGCCACCTGATATCCTAATTCTTGACATTTGCAGTTAGTTTGCGTGGGCTGTCATAACAAAGTACCACAAACTGGATGAATTAAACAACACAAACTTTATTGTCTCAGCGTCCTAGATGCCAGAAGTCCAAAGTCGATGTTGGGCAGGGTTGATTTCTTCTGAGGGCTGTGAGGAAGGGATCAGAGCAGGTCTCTCTATGGAGCTTGTAAATGGCCTCTGCTTCCAATATCTGTTCACAGCATCTTCCTTTGATTCCTGTCTTCTTTTGAGTTCATATTTTCTCTTTTTAGGAAGACACTAATCATATTATATAGGGGCTCACCCTATTGGAGTATGGGCCTCATCTTAACTCACTATATCTGCAACAGAATAATTTCTGTGGTACTAGGAGTTTGGACTTCAACATATGAACTCTGAAGGACACAATTCCACCTATAGCAGTCTTCTTCCACTTCAAAAGCTTTATTAAACCCCAATTCAACAAGCTACTTCCATGTCCACATTCAGCATCTTATCTCTGGTACTGCTGCCTGGAATCTTTAACGCTTTACTTTCTATACCTATCATATTTGTTCTTGGTCTTTCCTATAATACTTAGTGAAGAGTACAATGCAAAAGAGAATGGTTATTGCATGTAAGGGTCTGAGAAAATGCTTTGTAAACTGTAAACTTCTATATGAGTTTTAATTTCCATTTATTGACATCCTTTCAAGAAATCTATATGGAGCTCCTATCTTGTTTCTGATTTTTAAAAGTTCTGTAAGTGAAGGATGGATGAAAAACGGGAGAGAATAATATAAGAACATCATGGGGGTTTGGAATGGGACCAACATAGGAGATGCAAGGAAAGAAATATATGTGAGACAAAACTCCAAGGATAATAATTTGGTGACTCGTGAGAAATTGACAGGGACATCACTGGTACATTTTTTTTTTCTGTATCACACACTATGGTTCATCCAAGTAACACACACAGTTTTATTCCTACATCGTTACTGGTTGTCTATTAACTGCCAAATAAAAGGTGAACTCTTCAGCAAATCCCTTCCTGAATTTTGACCCTGACTAGACTCAGCTATTTCCATGTTTCCCTCACATCCTTGTTCAGACCTTACCTAGTATTTGGAGTTGCTCCTTACCTTTGTTTCTTACTTTGCACCTGCTCCTCTCTCTTCCTATAAGTCCTTCCCTGATGCCTACCTGTCAAATGTCCAAGCCAATGCTGAAACAGGGAGGCCTGCTTGGACTCCTGGAGGACAGCCAGCCTCGCCTGCTTTTGTGCTCTCTTTGTACCATTCAAGCCCTCCTGACATTCTTCTTCTCATAGCAAATTACAATCCCTTCTTATGTATGTCCACTCATTAAGTAGAAACCTCTTGAATATGGCCACATGTTACATTCATCTTTGTATCTGCAGCTTTGAGCACAATAGCTTGCCCTTAAGTAGAGTCAAGAAATGTTTGTTAAATAACAAATGGAGGTAAATAGACCAGCTCAGAGGTTGGGTGATGCATACTTATGTGGGAAGCATGCAGTGCTCTCTGGGCACTGCTGTGGGTTCTTAGGGGTCTCCATTGTGTGTTTCCAGTGGTTCTGAGAGAAGATGCTCCCAGTGGGACAAGTTGTTAGCAATACAAGTTCCCTCTCAGCTAATGAGCAGCTTCTCACATGGCTGAAGCTGCTGAAGTTGAACAATTGCCCTGTGAATTAGCTATTTTTTCAGCCCAATTAAAATATTTCTGCTCAAACTATGATAGGATTACATTGACTTACTCCCAGTTGTCTATTTTTCAGAAGGACTAAAACACTAACATTTGAATGCCTATAATCAAGAAAGCAGTGTACCAAAAACAGCATTAATTTTAGGGATAGAAATCTGTGGATTCAACCTCAAGCACTGTTTAATAATTATTTTTTTACTTTGGGCAAGTAACTCAAAATCCCAGTTTCCTCATTCATCTGTGAATCAGAGCTAATAATAACTGACCTTAGAGCATCCTTGGTATTTCAGTCAGCATCCTCACTGCTATAATCCAAAACACTGGACCACAAGTTAGAGAAAGGAAGATTTATTTGCTCACAGCTCTGGAGATTTCAGGAGTTCCATTCATGTTAGGCCAGGTGAAGTCTATGGATCTCAGGGCATGCACGTGAGGCAGAGAGGGTGGGGGAGAGGGCTCTGCTCTCACATCAAGGAAGCAAGAGAGAAAGCAAGGGGAGGAGGGATCATACATGATCCATAAGGCCACACCCCCAGGGACTGTTCCTTAGCAACCAATCTCGTCCTCCAACAGGGAGGCCTTGTCTCCATGAGGTCTAGGGCAACATTCTAAATCCAAACCATAACACTTGGTAGTATTAAAAATTATGCAAACTGGGTGTGGTGGCACACACCTGTAATCCCAGTACTTGGAAGTCTGAGACAGGAGGATCACAAGTTTGAGGTCAGCCTCGGGAACTTAGTGAGGCCTTCAGCAACTTAGTGAGACCCTGTTTCAAAATAAAAAGATAAAAAGGGACTAGGGAAGTAGCTCAGTAGTAGAAAGTCCCTGGATTTAATCTTCAATACCATACACAAAACACACACACACACACACACACACACACACACAAATTTATGCAGCTCACATTATAGGACCTAGCTTTGTCTTCCAGCAAGGGTACTGGTGACATATAAGATGGAGAAAATTCCCTTTGTACATGTCCATTGCATACATTTTTAAAACACTGTGCGTTTGTGGAAATTAAACTCTAAATGCCAGCATGGCGCCCCAGTCACTAAGGCATCCTAGGATGCGTGCGCGTGTGCGTGTACACACACACACACACACACACACACACACACACACATTGCAATAAGCCCATGATAACAAAAAATAAAATTCACTAATGCCACTACATGCTAGGAAGCACTCTAAGAATGTTATTTGGCTCATTTCATTTAATCCTTGTAAAAATTTTACAATGCACTGGAAGGTTAAATAAATCGTTAGGTTGTATAAATGGAAAGTCAAGTAATTACATTTGTCGGCGTGTGAGTTTGGCATCCAGGCCATCCAGACTGTAAGAATAGTAGGCACTCAATAAACATTTTTTTCTCTTCATCCCAGTGTGGTTTCATTTCCGGTGCCTTTGGCTAACTCTTCTGAAAGATGCAAATAGATTTTGTCCCAAACATCTCTCATGGGAAGCCCTGGATGTGCAGCCCTCATTGGCCAAAGCCCAATTTTAGCAAGATTCAAGACATCTTTTTCTTTTTCTAAACATAACAGATATCTCAGTGCCAAATTTGTCTTGTAATATGGCATAGCCCACGGAGGGCTTTCACTAGAAATAAATAAATAATCAGCCTGCACATTTCCCTCTCATGTCATTCTCCTTCCCCATCCATTTCCTCTGCTTGGCTTAGGTGAGTTTTGTTTTTGCAGCATGGACCTGGAGAAGCTTTCAAAACAAAACACAAGTCATGAACCCTTCTAATTAAAATTAGGAACCTCGGGCCCAGTAGCTTACTAGCTCACCTGGTAGAATGAAGTCAAGCAATCACCTCTAATATTGTTGGGCAAACATACTCCTTCCACCTGCAGAAAACATGTGTTACAGTGATGCTCCGAGTGGTGAGAGAAAGGGGAAAGGAGACTCAGTAGGGAAAGTGGCTGGGGTAGGAAGAACCTCACACTTAGGAAGAAGGGACTTCCTTTGCCATCCACTAACCTCATCAATTGAGGCTCCTTCTCATAACAAGGAAGCATCGAGATGCATGTTGCTTGCAAAATTCACAATAGCCATGTTATGGAACCAACCTAGGTGCCCATCAACAGATGAATGGATAATGAAAATGCGACACACACACACACACACACACACACACACACACATACACACACACACATACATACATACATATACATAAAATGGGGTTTTATTCAGCCATAAAGAAGAAAAAATATACAACCTTTATGGAAAAGTGGATACAAGTGGACAATATCATCTAAATGAGATTAGTAGGACTCAGCAAATCAAGGGTCACATGCCTTCTCTCATATGTGGAAGCTAGAGAGAATAAAGGCAAGAGATCTCATGGAAATTGGAAGAGAGACCAGGAGAGTAGTGGAAGGGGCTGGGTAGGGAGGAGGAGAGGAAAAGAGGAAGTTCAGGGAAAGAAACAGAACAAAAAATGTTATGTGCAAATGTGTACAAATAATGTTATGATTCATGTGTACATGAATCTCACAATCATGTACAATTACAATGCACCAATAAAATTTATTTTTCAAAAACGTACTCCTTAAACTCTTTAAGAGTCTGGTGAACTCTAAGAAGTAAGTTTAACCCATTTTGTCCCATTGTCCCAGATACAGAACACCTACAAAAATTTAAATATAAGCTGGGTGGAATGGCACAAGCTTGTAATCCTAATACCTGGGAGGCTGAGACAGGAGTATTGCAGATTGGAGTCCAGCCTCAGCAACTTAGCAAGATCCTCAGCAACTTAGCAAGATCCTATTTCAAAATAAAAAATAAAAATTGCTGGTGGTGTAGCTCAGAGGTAGATTGCTCCTAGGTTCAACCCCCAGTACAAAAAAACCCTTAAAAATAGTATAATATAATTCTATAATAAGAATAATATATTTATAATAATATTAATTAGCATAATAGTATATAAGCTCTAGATTACAATTTCCAACCTATTTTAACAGACCTGTGTCAATTTCATTGAAATATTCACAAAATTGAAAACTTGGGACTTAATGGATTAAAGTCAGTAAAGAAGATGCAAAGACAAGAGGTAAGAAGGGTGTTAGAAACAAGAGATGGGTGAAGTACAAGGTCACCTCAACTCAAGGTAGTGCACATGGAGCCCCCACCTCTGTCCAATGGGTGCCAGAGAGGAGGCAGTGTACAGAGGTGAATGACATCGTCCTCCCTGGAGGGGCTGAAAGCCAATGTGTGCAGATGGTTGTTGATTTAAATGGACAAGAAGGAAAAGATTGTGGGTTATTTATTCATTTGTGAGTGTGTGTGTGTGTGTGTGTGTGTGTGTGTGTGTGTGTGTGTGTTTCTTGGTTCGAGAAATCTTGCTTTAGAGACAGTGTCGGGATTACTGAGGAGCTGGCAAGGGGACCAAAGTGCGTTAGGGGCATCAGCGTTCCTCTGTGCTCCTTTGTGGTGCTGTCTCTGAGACGGCAGCATTACTTGGTATATGTGTGTGGGAGCTTCATGATCTCCCAGGTCAGCTTCATGTCCCAATAATTCTGCTTTTCCCTGATGTAACCTTGGATGGTTGTTTGCTCTCTCCCAGGCTCAGCTCTTGGCTCTGTAAGTGGAGATGATATATTCCCAGCACATGGTAGATAGTAAGTGGCATAATGTGCACATATAGATTTTATATATGTATGTATATACTACCATATATGAAATATGTATACACCTATATGTGTACATATACATGTATACATACACATACACGCATATATGTACATATGTAAATATATATATGCACAAAATATTTTGCATATAAAGTAACTTGTGGACAATTACTACAATGTGAAGGAGTCTCAGAAATCCTCTCATCTAGATGTCTCAGAACACGGGCACAGGATCTGAGTCATTTGCCAAATATCACGTTTGTCCACAGTTCATTCAATTGACATCCAGTTTCCAAAAGTTTCAGACCCAAGTGGAGATCAGACCATGGACCGCCAGTGCCCTACAGACTGCGCAAGTTCTTTTCACAGAGTTTAAACACTAGGCATAATTATTTTCACCTCCAGTGTACAAGAAAGTCAACCAAGTCTTGGAGAAGTCTTCAGTGGCCAGCCTTCCCAAAGTCACACAGCAAGAAATGGTGGTGACAGCAGGACCTGCTCTGCCAGCCTCCAAGCCTTGCTATGCCTGTTCAGTTATATTTTATGGACACAAATGGCCACCGTTTGTAAAAGTTCAATTGTTTGATTTGAAAAATAGACACATCCTCAATTTTAAAAGCTGTACAGATCAATTTCATTTTTGGAGGAGAGTCTTTTTAAAGCCTTCAGAGAAGGAAACCTCTGGCTCATCCTAAAACTTACATTTCTATCAGTTGCCCTTGTTGTAATTTCAGGGTCATGGGGACTAAATTGTATCCTATATTAAGGATAATGCCTAGATAAAAGTTACTTAGCTTACACAGAGATAACTTGGCTCTGGATAAGCCCTTCAGAAACATGCCTTGCCACAGTAATAGAATTTATCTATAAGAAAGTGGATAATTTCCTAAAGGGAGAACCTCAAAAAATCTTCAGGGAGCAGAAAGCAAAAGAGGACAGCAGAACCGACCTCCACCTCTGTGAAGAAAGAGCCAGGAGACTTTTAATATCTTGTCAAATGAGGAAGGTTGTAAAACCCATGGAGTGGAGACTTGTACCTGTTAACCAGGGCTCACTGGACCAGAATTAAATGAATCATTATAAATCACAAATGAATGGCCAAAGACAATCCCTTTCTAGAATGGACACCCAGACACATCATGCCTTTCCTGACATTAATGGTAGGATAATTCATTCTTAAAATGTGCACTAGAATCAGTTATCAGTAATGGGGATGGATTTACTCATTTAATCATCCTATGTACTTTTAGGCCTAATTCACTTTTCAGACATCAGATGTTGTTTTCCTCTCCCAACCGGCTAACCTTGTGACCATTTCCACCTTTGCATGGATTTACCAAGTGACCGTCAATGGCTACAGAGCTGTGCAAAGGTTTGGCCTCGGGCAAGGTGATTCTCCAAGGTGGCTTCATTTTCTTCATTTGTAATATCATGAGATTGGACTGGATGACCTCACACCTCTTCCATCTCTGTCATTTAAGAATTTTAAAAAATGGTCCCCAAGGTAGAATGAAAGCCATGACTAGATCCCGTCAGCTACTAGAACTGGGGTCAATGGCACATACATGTCTCCAATCCATTCATGAGCCCCTGATAGCAAATGTGTACCAGGCATTTCCTCTGCGTAAGTGTCAGGTGTTGGGGGGTACCTGGGCTACTCGGTGAGGCAGGACAGTAGGTGGACATTGGCAACCAAGTGCGCTATGCTTTCCTAGAGCAATGGAAATGGCAGAAAGCTAAAAAGGATAGACACCTCCTCCCATCTGGAGAAAATAAACTAAGCTGTTCAGTGAAGAGAGATTAAGTCAAGAAAAGAAAGAGCCTAGCATAAAAATAGGATGGAAGTGTATCTCAGCCCTGTCACTGACGGAGTGGATATGAGCTTGGTTTCTATTCCTCTAAGTCTGCTTCCCCATCTACTCTATGGGGGTGGTGATAATACTACTTGAAATAATACCTCCAAGAGTGTTTGGGAGGACTCAATAAGATCTCGGTGCGAAATGTTTGATAGACTTTAGGAAGTCTGAGGATTCTTGCTGTGTGGGTCTACTCCCTTCTTTTCCTCATCATGAGCATAGAGTGCAAAACCCCAGGACTCTATGTAGACCTCCTTAATTGGCATTCTGCATTCTTTATTTTAATGTTCATCTCTAGCCACAAACAGTGAAATTGCCGGATCTGTACTTTTTCCTTAAAAATTTCAAAGTCTCCCTGCCATTTTAGGCCTCCCTTTTACATCCTCTGAGGGACTATGTACGGATTAATTTTTTATTTATGACCATTAACTCACTCTGCCCTGTGGGAGGGCTGAAGCTAATAGAGCGAATTCCCAGCAACTGATTTCCCTCCCAGCTTCAGGTCCACAGTGATCTGTCTGGCATTATTTCACAAAATAAAACTTCCTCCCAAGCATTTAATAGATGTAGCGTAGGGAACAACCGAGTTGAATGAGCAATCGAGTGTTATGAGTTCTCAAGGAATCTGAACTGGGGAATCGGTTCAAGGTTTGGCTCCGGCCACTAATGAGCTGTGTGACATTGACAAGGTCCCTAATTGTCTCTGAGCCTCAATTTCTTTATCCAATTTCATAAGATTGTTATCAGAAAAAAAGATGATGAATATAAAAATAGTTTTAAAATGCTAAACTCCTACGCATGCATTAACCGTGTAGATAATTAATGCTAACAATGATAATAAAATGTATTGACAATTACTGAGCTATATCCAACAGAAGCACCAAAATGAATTTTCTTTATTCTTCATTACAAATGTATGGAAGAATACCCGAGCATGTGATCATACTTGCTGATGGCCCTAGAGTAGAAATACAACACAGGGGATTCTAATCCACGTGGCTGCCTCCCACAATCTGATGGTTCAGAAGGCAGCAAGCCCTCAGTTCCTGTGCTTTTTCACTCTGGTTGGGCAGACTTCTCACACTTCTGTGGGAACTAGACAAGCATTTATTTACCTTGTTTCCTGTCTGGTTCATGGATAAACCATAATAGAAAGCATGTTAAGCTGAGTCGGAGTTGTCAGCATTCTCCTAGTTTTTTGAATGTAGGTCAGCCCTTTATTTTGAACTAACCCAAATAGATATCCCTTCCCTCTTCTGTGCCTCCTCTGTGCACCTACGCAAACTTCTCTCATGGCACATGCAAGATGCCACAGTATTGGTTGTTTATTTGTGAATCCCATCTCATCAGACTCTAAGTCTCTGGAGGGCAGAGACCTGAAATGCATGCCTTTGATTCACAGGAAGTAATATGATGCATGTGCATGTATAAATGAATTTTTCAGTGAGTAAGGGGCAGATGATTGAATTAGTTGGACAAATGTGTTGTCCCTACTGTTTAGAACACAGGGCAATGAAGTGCCTGATGCCTTTCAAAGTAAGTTTGACTTTGGTGTTAGAGCAGACAATTAAAATGACTTAACTTCAGCTGGGTGTGGTGGTGCACACCTA
>PVJS01061719.1:0-10896 GCA_004027185.1 Glis glis | reverse complement strand
AAAAAAAAAAAAAAAAAAAAAAAGAAGTGATTAGGATGGTAAGGGCTAGTTTAGCCCATTTTGTTTCTACAAAATGCTTTTCCTAGCCGGGCATGGTGGCGCACGCTTGTAATCCCAGTACTTGGGAGACTGAGACTGGAGGATTTGGGTTCGCGGCCAGCCTCAGCTACTTTGTGAGGCCTCCGCAACTCAGTGAGACCCTGTTTCAAAATAAAGAATAAAAAATAGGCCTGGGGGTGTAGCTCAGAGGTAGAATGCCCCTGGGTTCAATCCCCAGTACTGCAAAAAAAAACCAAAAACAAAAACAAGCTTTTCCTGTCCTTGATAATAAGAACATTGCTCTAAGCTGGGCGTGGTGGCGCATGCTTGTAATCCCAGTACTTGGGAAGCTGAGACTGTAGGATCCGGGTTCGTGACCAGCCTCAGCTACTTAGTGAGGCCCTCTGCAACTCAGTGAGACCCTGTTTCAAAATAAAGAATAAAAAATAGGGCTGGGGGTATAGCTCGGAGGTAGAATGCCCCTGGGTTCAATCCCCAGTACCAAAAAAAAGAACATTGCTGTATAGGAAGGATGTCTTTCACATGGGAATTTCAATACCTGCTTTTAAGAAACAAAATAAAGGTCAGAGTGATCTTGCACCTGCTTTTTTCCTCCTTTTTTTTTTCTAAGTACCTTTAATTCAAAATAGTCAATGTGCCACAACAGCATATTTTGGGGAGATATATTCTTAACTCCTTCAACATAATGGAAGCAAAATGTTCTCACAGGTCAGAGTGGCAGGATCAAAACATTCTTGGGGTTAAAATGGCAGGCTATAAATATCCTGCTGCTTTTAGCCTTGTCACAGTGAATGTTCCAAGGTCTGCATACCTTCTTTTGTCATAAATTACCTTCCCCTCCTACACAACATATTTCCCAACATTGACTCACTTCTGTGTTAGTGGAATTCCTCAAACCACTGTCACAAACTTAAATGCCTACAAGTGCTAGTTAGATACTATGATGGCTAAGTGGGGATGGTGATAAACTAAGAATATTTGCTTTGTCCAAAGAAGGAAATTATTACTTTTCTCCTGCCAGCTATTGTCATGCAGGAATATAGGCCAAGGGTTGTAGGAAGTTCAACATTTTCTTTTTTTGTGTGTGTGGTACTGGGGATTGAACCCAGGGGCATTCTACCTCTGAGCTACACCTCCAGCCCTATTTTTTGTTCTTTATTTTGAAACAGGGTCTCACTAAGTTGCGGAGGGCCTCACTAAGTAGCTGAGGCTGGCCGCGAACCTGGATCCTCCTGTCTCAGCCTCCCAAGTACTGGGATTACAAGCGTGTGCCACCACGCCCGGCTCAATATTTTCAAGAGAAGCCAGAAATTCTGATTTTTTATTATGAAAATTCCAAATTTGGCAACCAGTTGGGGAAAAAAACCACAAAACCTTTTGTGCAGGCCTATGAAACATGTCTGTGGGCCAGACTTACTCCATGGGTGGCAGTGTGTGATCATTGTCCTAAAACTTTTACTTTTTTTTTTTTTTTTGCGGAACTGGGGATTGAACCCAGGGGCATTCTACCTCTGAACTACATCCCCGGCCCTATTTTTTATACTTTATTTTGAAACTGGGTCTCACGAAGTTGCGGAGGGCCTCACTAAGTAGCTGAGGCTGGCCGCGAACCTGGATCCTCCAGTCTCAGCCTCCCAAGTACTGGGATTACAAGCGTGTGCCACCACGCCCGGCTACTTTTACATTTTTCAATGTTATTATACTTGATGGAATGAATGACTGTTCCATCCCCATATGACATCACTGATCACTGACTTAACAAATATGGACCCAACCCACTTCCTATTGTGTGACAAACACTGGAGATTTCAGTGTGCCCATCTCTTTAACATGTCAAGTTCTGCCCCCTTCCTTGTGATATCATGAACTACAGTAACAATCTTCCCTTCCTGGCCACACCTTTTATGGCATCATGGATTGTCCTAACACTTTGGAATGACAACTCATTCCTCCATATCCCACTGCAATTCTTTGCACATCTTTTTTGTATCATCACCCTGTGGCGTCATGTGTTAACCTTATCCTAGGGCTGCAATCTGGGATGGGGTATGGGAAGATACAATCTGTATAGAGGCATAAAAGGATGAGGTTGTTTGGGCAAGTTCATGATGTCATAAGAAAATGTCTGCACGTATTTGCGGCCAGCCTCAGCTACTTAGTGAGGCCCTCTGCAACTTCGTGAGACCCGGTTTCAAAATAAAGTATAAAAAATAGGGCTGGGAATGTAGCTTGGAGGTAAAACACCCCTGGGTTCAATTCCCGGTACCGCAAAAAAAAAAAAAAAAAAAAAAGAAAATGTCTGCATTAACAGAGCTGTTAAAAAGTTGGAGAAGGATGTTTAAATCTGTGGCTTAGATCTCTTTAGAGTAAAGAAAAGGTGTAAACTCAGTTCTCCAAGTGTTTCAGGTCAACTTTTACCATAGTGAAGAATTATGGGAGTTCTCTGATGAGACTGCTCACTGGATTTGCTGTCTATTCCTTAGGAGTAGTGAGAGGTTTTGTTTTTTTTTCCTTAAGTTGATGGAGTGAAAACCCATGGGTTAGGATCAAGATTTATGTAACTGATCACTATACATTCTCTCTAAGGTCTTTTCTTAGAATAAAACAAAAATTTATGAATGTAGCATACAATATTTACTTAATAACATTCCTTATTGATGTGTGACTGAACTTTATTCTCTCTTTTTTTTTTTTTTTTGGGCAGTACCAGGGATTGAACCCAGGGGCATTCTACCTCTGGGCTACACCCTTAGCCCTATTTTTTTATTCTTTATTTTGAAACAGGGTCTCACTAAGTTGCGGAGGGCCTCACTAAGTAGCTGAGGCTGGCCGAGAACCCAGATCCTCCGATCTCCGCCTCCCAAGTACTGGGATTACAAGTGTGCGCCACCACGCCCGGCTGTTCTTAGCATATTATAAACCATTTTGGGTATCAATATTCTAATTTTTAAGGTCAGAGATCCTTGAAATTATGGATATTATAACATAGATCTAAATATGATTTACTATTAATATATATCTCCTATATGTTAAGTCACTGTAATATCAGCAGGTAGAGGATAAGATTTCCATTCTCTTTGCCAAAACATGAAAAAAAACCAACAATATGAGTACCTAAGATAATTAGGTAGCCAGGCGTGGTGATGCACACCTGTAATACCAGTACTTGGAAGGCTGAGATAGGAGGATTGTAGGTTTGAAGCCAGCCTAATAACGTAGTGAGACCCTCAGCAACTTAGCAAGACCCTGTTTCAAAATTGAAAAAAATGGGGGTGGGTGGGCTGGGGGTATAGTTCAGTGGTAGAATGCCCCTGGGTTCATGGTACAAAAAAAAAGATAATTAGGTAATATTCTCTTATTCACTCATTCATTCAGCAAATGTGTATTGATTACCTATCATGTGTAGCAGACACTGTGCTAGGCTCTGAGTGATAAACCAAATATGGTCTATAACCTCATGGTCTATAAAAAAAAAAGTGCCCATACCCACTTTAGAGAGAATAATGAGGGGAGGAAAGGGAAATTATTTTTTATTTTATTTTTTTGTGTTACTGGGGATTGAACCCAGAAGCATTCTACCTCTGAGCTGCACCCCCAGCCCTATTTTAGTTTAGTTTTTTGAAACAGTCTCATTAGGTTGATGAGAGTCTCACTACTTGCCGAGGCTGTCCTTGAACCTGCCATTCTCCTGTCTCAGCCTCCCAAGTACTGGGATTACAGGTGTGTGCCACCAGGCCCGGCTTGGGAAATTACTTTAGATGAGTGGTTGGAGTGGGTTTTCTGAGGCAGTGGCACTTGAGTTTTACTGAATGAGAAGAAACCACCCATGCGAAATGTAGGGGAACAGTGGTCTAGTGAAGTGGGCGCAGCTGGAGCTAAGGTCTTGGTTGGGAATGGTTTCAAAGAATAGAAAAACCAACATGGCTAAAGTATAGTGATTGAGAAGGAGGGTAGTAAGAAATGAAGCTGGGCAAAAAGACTGGTGACATACAGAGCCTTGGCAGATACAGGAAGGAGTTTACTTTAGAAGCTGTTGGGATTGAACCCAGGGGCACTTTACCAAAGAGCTACATCCAGCCCTTTTTATTTTTTATTTTGATACAGGTTCTCATTAAGTTGCTCAGGCTGGCCTGAGCCTGCAATACTCCTGCCTCAGTCTCCCAAGTAGTTGAGATTACAGGGGTGTACCACTGCGCCTAGCCAGTGCTATTTTTAAAGGATTTCTCCAACTGCTGTGTGGAGAGTGGATTATAGGGGGCAAAGTGGGAGTAGGACACTAATTGGAGCCTATTATCAGTATTCCTTTGAGAAATGATGACTTGGACTGGGAATGGGGTGGGGGGGAGAGAAAAGGAGAGAGGAGTAGATTATATATTTTAGATCAATAAAGTCTGACAATGGTTAGATATGTAGTATGAAAGAAAACCAAGAATGAGAGATGACTATAGAGTTTCAGCTTGAGCAATTGGGTGCATACCATTTACTGAACTCAGAGAGTGCTCAATAGGTTATCTAGGAAGCAGATGCTGAAAAAAAGTTAGGTGTGCATAAGGTTGGTCAGACAATAATTCCTTTTTTTTTGTGGTACTGGGAATTGAACCCAGAGGCATTCTACCTCCGAGCTCCACTCCCGTACCAATTTTATTTCTTATTTGGAAACAGAGTCTCATTAGGTTGTTGAGAGCCTCACTAAATTGCTGAGTCTGTCCTTGAACCTGGGATCCTCCTGTCTTAGCCTCCCAAGTACTAGGATTACAAGTGTGGCCACCATGCCCAGCTTAGGCATTTCTTATGCAAGGAAAGGGGACAGAAGTGGAATTGTGCAGAGGGCGTTGGCACCTAGTGATGCAAACCTGACCAAGACTCTGCCAGCCCAGTGGGGGAGCTCCAGAGAAAATATTGCCAGTTAGAGGCAATATTCTCTGTTGGATTACCACCTTGCACATTCATTGATTGGAAGCCTCCCTAAGAAAAGTATGACTTAAGCTATACCCCATGAAGAGTGTGACTTTACTCTAAGACTGAGGCAGACCCTGAAGCAGGTAACACCTGGAGGCTGACAGCTAGCTATATTCTTCACAGCAAGGCACCCCGCCTTTACTGAAGGGGGATCCAGAAGCACACTTCCATGTATCCCATGGGGAACTTTTCCTTAGTAGGAACAGATCAAGAATTTAAGTTTAAGCTGGGCATGGTGGCACATGCCTGTAATTCCAGTACCTGGGAGGCTGAGATGGGAGGATTGCAGGTTTGCAGGTACAAGACCAGCCTCAGCAACTTAGGTTCTCAGCAATCTAGTGAGACCCTGTTTCAAAACAAAAAATAAATAGGGCTGGGAGTGTAGCTCGGAGGTAGAATGCCCCTGGATTCAATTCCTAGTATAAAACACACACACACACACACAGAGAGAGAGAGAGAGAGAGAGGGAGAGAGAGAGAGAGAGAGAGAGAGAGAGAATTTAGCTTTAGACAAGAGGGGGCTATGATAGTTAATTAGGTCATCATTCATCAAATATTTATTGGACTTCCACAAAAGGCCAAATGGAAATGTAGATAGTTGGAGGAAGTCTGAATTTTGAAGATTTTTTTTTTTTTGGTGATACTGGGAATTGAACCCATGGGTGCTCTACCACTGAGTTACATCCCCCAGCCATTTTTATTTTGAGACAGAGTCTCACTAAGTTGCCCAGGCTGGCCTTGAACTTGTTATCCTCCTGCCCCCCTCCCAAGTATCTGGGATTACAGGCATGTGCCACCATGCATGGCTGGGTCAGAAACATTTAACAATTATCATGAGTATGGTATTTAAGGTCATGGACTGGCTGGCATGAAATAAGAGACAAGGTGGTTCTTAACCTGGAGAAGTATCATTTCTCTAGGAAGGCAATGTGGGTTGTCACATTGACTTGGGGTACAAGGAGACATGATTGGCATTTATTGGGTAGAGTCTAGGAATGTAAAACATCCTGCAATGCATGGGAAATTCTGCCCAGTGAAAAAGCATCTTACACAAAATACTAATAGTACCCCCTGTGAAACAGACGTACTGTAGGCAGAGAAGAGTCTCAGAACCAACCCTTGGGACAGTCCATCTTTTAGAAATTGGGTAATAGAGAAGAAACTGGAAAAGGAGACTAAAAAAGAGTATCTAGAAAGGTAGAAGAAAATTAGAAGATAGTGGTATCAGCTGCCAAGAGAGGAAAGTGTTTCAACGAGAGAGAAGTCAGCAGCAATCAATGCTGCTGAGCAGTTAAGTAAGATGTGGACTGAAGATTGTCCATTCAAAGGTGACTTTAATAAGTGTAGTTTCAGAGGAGCCGTGGTGATGGAAGCCAGACTAGCATAAAATAAGAGTAATCTAAGAGGGGTGAGCAAGTAGAGAAGGGAAAATTTTCAACAAATTTGTAAATAAGCAAGGAAACAATAAGCACAGAAACAAGGTGATTTAGGGTCAAGGAGGGAATTTTATTCCTAATATTACATTATGAAATATTATGAAAGCTTAAAGCATACAGAAAAGTTGAAAGATTTCTATTAACATCTTATTCTACTTGTTTTATCACCCACCTCTCTCCTCCTCCTCTTCTTCCTCCTCCTCCTTCCTCTTCTTCTTCCTACTGGGGATTAAATTTAGGGGCATTTATTTTGAAACTAGGTCAATTTCCTGAGGTTGTCCTCGAACCCTCCTGTCTCAGCCTCCCAAGTACTGGAATTACAGATGGGTGCCACCACAGCCCACTTCACATTTCTTTGTCCACAAGGAAAGAATTTTTAAAAGAATTTAAAAGATGCTATAGAAGACATTCCTATAGCATCCTTGCATGTCTGGAGAGTGTTTCTATAGTCAGGGAAAGATTAATCATAAAGGAAAGAAAAAGAAAAAACCAAATGAAGGAATGAAGTCCTTGAGAGGTGAGGGAAATGGAATTCAGAGTTCAGGTAAAGAGACTGCTTTTAGTTGTTAAAAAAGGGAAGAAAGAGCTGGGCGTGGTGGCTTATGCTTGTAATCCCAGTACTTGAGAGGCTGAGACAGGAGGATCGCAGGTTCAAAGCCAGCCTCAGCTACTTAATGAGGCTCTCAGAACCCTAGTGACCCTGTTTCCAAATAAAGATATAAAATTGGGCTGGGAGCATGGCTTGGAGGTAGAATGCCTCTGGGTTCAATCCCCAGTACAAAAAAAAAAAAAAAAAACCCAAACCAAAAAAAAAAAAAAGGGAAGAAAGAGCTGGGCACAGTGGACAGTGGCACATGCCTATAATCCCAGTACTTGGGAGGCTGACACAGGAGGATAGAAGTTTCAAAGACAGCCTCAGCAAAGAAGCGAGACTATCAGCAACCTAGTGAGGAAAGAATTTTTCCTGTTTCAAAATAAAAAATAAAATAAAAAGGGCTGGGGGTGTAGCTTGGAGGTAGAATGCCCCTGGGTTCAATTCCCAGTAACACACACACACACACACACACACACACACACACACAATCATGTGGCTTTGTAGATATGATACAGAGGAGATGTGGCAAACACAATGCTGTTTCCAAATTAACAGCTAGACCCTCTTCTTTCTTGTTAATAGAACCCAAAATTTGATGTGGGGATAGCATTGTGCCCAAACCCAGGGGATTAATCATGATTAGTCTATCGTGACAACTGCATTCTCCTTTGCCAGACACCAACTTCCATTTTAAACCCTGAAGTTAAGAGAATAACCCATTGCTAGTCAATGGAAGGGTTATTTAAGGGTTGTTTGCAGGGCTGATATGAGGGAGAGTCTTCTGTGAAATCTTTTCCTTTGCTGACAAAGGAAAAGGAGCTTTTCATATAAAAGGTCCTTCTGCTGCCTTCTCTCTTCACTTCCTACCCTATGTGTTTCCTATTTTTCAGTGTGATTATTATTCATGATGTCAGGTGTGGTATCTGTCTTTCAGAGGCAATAAACTTGAAGATGAGAAGCCAGAGCTGAGGAATGGAAAGAGCAGTGATGATACCAGCTGCTAAACCAATGCCAACAACTGCCCACCCCAGACTTACTTTTATCATATTAAAATTGAAGCCTCTGTAATCAGGTTTCATGTCACTTTAGCTGAATACAGATATAGAATGTGGGTGAAGCATGGTGGCTATTTCTTTTTAATGCTGAACACCTTTCTAGCCCTATTCTGGTTACAGACCCTATTCCCCAGGCCACACAAGAGAATACCTGATGTAAACAAGATTGTCTCTGAGTTACTCCATTATCCTCTCCTTAAATCCCCTTTTCCGTTAAGTTAGCTAAAATTGGTTTCTGTTGCTTTAAATCAGTGGTTCTCAACTAAGGGATGTTTACTCCTCAATGAATATCTGCCAATGTGTGCAAATATTTTTGGTTGACACAGCTGGTGGTGGGTGTTAGTGGTATCTAGTGGGTAGAAACCAGGGGTGCTGCTACCATCCTATAATGCATAGGATAATCACCCATGACAAAGACTTACTGGGCCCCAATTGTCAACAGTGCTGCTATTGAAAATCCTGCTTTTATAACAAGAGTGACTTAACTGATATGAGGAAGTTCTCAAACAAAGCTGACTTGGGCCACCTGCTGAGTTGAGTGGGAAGGAAGGATGGGAGGTTTGAGGAGGTGTGGAACAATCATTGAGGATGTGGGAGCCGAACATGAGAGAGAACTGCTGGAAGTTGGCTGGGCAGTGGTTAGGGTCTGTCTGAGGTTGACTGGCCTATCTGACCATGAATTTAGAGACATGGTTCTAATGATTTTCCCCTGCAATATAGAACAGTTTCAGCATAGACAAAAAGAAGGTGGATGCAGGGTTCATCCAAGGCTGGGGTTTTATTAGATGAGAGCAACAGAGGGAAAGAAAAGCAAGGGGGTTGATGTTAGTGTGGGAGTGATTTTATTGACGAATCAGAGAAACTAAGCTAGATAATGAGGGAAGAAATGCCAGATTATTGAAAATAAAACCTGTAGAGATCAAGTTGATCCAGGAACCAGCAGTATTAATACACCGCAGAGCTAGTCAGAACACAGAATCTCATGCTTCCTAATAAACCTACTAAGTCAGAATTTGCACTTAAACAAGACCTTCCAGTGATTTGTATGCACATTAAAGATGGAGATGGATTAGAAGATTTGATGAAGGTTAAGACTTTTTGTACTGAGGATACTGAAAATATGATCATGGGTGAATTATACAGACCAGGCCTTACTTTTTTTCTCTGTAAAGGGCCAAGTAGTAAATAATCCTGGTCTTTTTCATAACTACTTGAAGCTGCCATTATAGTATAAAAGTAGCCAGAGACAATATATAAACAAATATATAATGTGTGCAGCTGTTGAGTGTGGCCATGTTCCAATAAAACTGTCTATAAAAACAGGCAGTGGGTTAATTTGGTCCCATGGCCCTAATTTGCTGACTTCTTTTGCCTATCTGGACCTTAATAAAACCTCTAAGTCTTGGTTCCCATATAAAGTTTACCATTGAATGTTCTGATTTCTGACTATTTACTGTCTTTTGGGAGTAAGTACTCTGTCTTTTTCTTCCCTCTTCTGAACATAACTTGCCTTTGTAATGAATTAGCCAGTTGATTACTATGAGTAATCCAGATTACTACTTTCAAAGTCTACCCTTAAAAGGTCTATCCCAAATTGCCTTATTCAGGCAGTTTGTTCCTGTGCTATATAATGGTTAATAAGAATGTACAAGACAAGCCAGGTGTAGTGGTGCATGCCTGTAATTCCAGTACTTGAGAGGCTGAGACAGGAGGATCACAAGTTTGAGGCCCACCTTGGCAATTTAGCAAGATCCTGTTTTAAAATAAAAATATAAGTGCATGCATGTCACTGTCAATATGATCTACATTATGATGTGAGACTATAATGCACCAATAAAAGCATATTAAAAAATAAAAGAGTCCCATCAAATATGTGTTAAAAAAACCCAAAATTTTTAAAAAAGTAAAAAAAGGCTGGGGGAGTAGGTCAGAAGTAGAATGCCCTTGGGTTCAGTCCCTAGTACTAAAAAGTAAAATAAATAAAATGAATGTGAGGATATTAGGATAAAATGGTTTCAATCTGTACATAATTGGAAAAGTCTAGATGTATGCTAAAATTTCTCCTTCCCAGTTCTTTCCTTCCCCTGTGTCACTATTTTTTGTGTTTTGTTTTCTGCCTGCAAGCATCCATGACTCCCTCATCCAGTCTCCTCACTTTGCCTTCCCAGCCAATTGCTAGTCCACGTGTGTGTCCAGGTCCAAATCAATTGCTCACTCTCTGCTGCACAGTGAATGGATCACTCTGCTCTGTGCTCTCAAGTCATTGTTAAAATCCTTTACATATTTTTCCTGCACTAAATAAGCATGCACATGTTCTATTCCCCTTTAGGTTCCCATTAGCATCCAGTCATAATAAGCCAAGCCGGGTGTGGTGGTGCACGCTTGTAATCCCAGTACTTGGGAGGTGGAGACGGGAGGATCCGGGTTTGCAGCCAGCCTCAGCTACTTAGTGAGGTCCTCTGCAACTTCGTGAGACCCGGTTTCAAATAAAGTATAAAAAATAGGGCCGGGCGTGGTGGCGCACGCTTGTAATCCCAGTACTTTGGGAGGCGGAGACCGGAGGATCCGGGTTCGCGGCCAATCTCAGCGCGCATGCGCGCGCACGATCGCTCGATCTATTTCTCTCCTCTCTCTCTCTCTCTCTCTACCTAGTGAGGCCCTCTGCAACTTCGTGAGACCCGGTTTCAAAAATAAAGCATGAAAAAATAGGGCCGGGGGTGTAGCACGGAGGTAGAACGCCCCTGCGTTCAATCCCCGGTACCGCAAAAAAAAAAAAAAAAAAAAAATAGGGC
>PVJS01061718.1:0-10914 GCA_004027185.1 Glis glis | reverse complement strand
CCCCGGTACAGAAAAAAAAAAAAAAAAGAGGAGATTAGGACATACATTCACAAAGGGAAAACCATGCAAAAACAGAGAAGATGGTGATGTCCTATAAGCCAAGGAGAGAGACCTCAAAAGAAACCAGCCCCTTTGACACCCTGATCTCATACTTCCAGCCTCCGGAATTGTGAGAAAGTAAACAAAACATAGAATGACTTCCTAACAGCACAGTTACATAGAGATTGAGGATTCAATCCCAGAGCCCTCTGTCTCCAAACTTATTAAAATTATTTATCATCAATGGACAACAAAGAACAGACACATTCACTGTTTACATAATGAATACATTTCAGTTCTCAAAACTCAAGAATTTTTCCTTGATGTCAAATGAGAATAATCTTTTTATCCCGAAATTAGTAAATACATTGTCCTGGTATTATTCATTGTAATATTTTTTATGGTGGAGTCTTAGGAATTTTCTGTATATAAGATCATGCCATCTGCAACTAGTGACAATTTGACAATTCTTTCTGGTTTGGGCTTTATTTCTGGTTTGGGCTTTATTTCTTTCTTTTGCCTGGTTGCTCTGGATAGGACTTCCCATACTGTCTTGAATAAAAGTGACGAAAGTGAGCTTCTTCCCATTCAGTCTGATGCTAGCTGTGGGCTTATTATACGTGGCCTTCAATATGTTGAGTAAAATTGAAAGAATTCAAGAGGCCACTCCAGGAGAAATGGTGGTGGGACTTATGGATGCTGGTGTGGGTGAGAAGTAGTGCTGAAAGGCACTGCGGGAACAGTGCCCTGTGCTAAGTGTGGATGTGCCAAACCTCCGCTCAGTCAGTCAGCTTGTGGACGTGTCAAACACACACCACCCCGGAATCCACTTCTCATTTGTTTAACCTGTGACTATTAGAAGCCTCCAAGATCATTAATACGATGTTTGCCCCATTCTGTGTCTTAAGAAAACACTTTTACTTAAAGAAATCTCTCCCCCAAGGGAAATTCTCATGCAAAAGAAAAAGAGGATTTCTTTCTGGCTTTTCCTGGTACCTCTACAATGAAGATTAACCAAGATAATTGGGGGACCACAGGAGATAAGGGGGATTGGGGGATTGACCTGAGGTTTCCTTTGGAGACAAAAATATTTAAGAAAAAAAATCTCAATTTAAAAAAAAAGACTTCTACTTTAATGAAAAACTTCTACCCACATAAAAACAACCTCCAGGGGCTTTGTTGAAACTGTTAAGATAAAATATATTTCACATCTTACTCTTTGCAAAAAGGCTTATTATGTTCTCTCCCATTAACTTTCTCCTCGGGGTATTTCTGATGTCTGCAAAACATATTATAGCCATTTCCTGCTGGATGGTTTTGCAATGCTGTCACTGAATTCAATTCAAGAAATGGCTAAAACTGTGAACAAGCAATGGAGGGCTTCAATGGGGGACTCATTAAATAATAGATAAGAAGATAAGTGTAAATATCCACCTAATCCCATTATAGGGCAGACCCAGAGGGAGGGTGCACTGGAGTCAGGATCTTCCTGAAAATTCCTCTTCAGAGGGGACCAATCAACCCACTGAGAGAATCCTAAATCAGCCATTTTCTTGCCAAATGCCATGTGCCCTGTATCCTTTCTCAATCAATCTTATAACTCCCTTTCTCAAAATGTTGGGAATTTCTTCTCCCTAAAGAGCATGTGTTCAGGACAGCAGAGTTCACTGAAAGGTGGGTCCTGAGGGCTTCATGTTCCTACATGGCCCTCCCTTTCTCATTTGACCAAGAAGCAGTGGGTCTGTCTCCAAGGGAGGGAGGGAGGGGACATGGCTGAGATCGCTAGGGTATCGCTGTAGTCATGTCTCCTTTTCCCGCCTATGATAACTGTTCTGCCCAATGTGCCCTTATGTTTTAAGAATCATTTCTGTGCTGCTTGACCACTTGACCTTGACACAGCACAATAGCGCCCCCCCTTAACTAGGGATGCTGCTGGGTTTCTTCCATAGACAAAAGTTTCAAAAACACCTGATTTTTATGATTTATTAAAAGTATTATGATCATATTTAGAAACACATAAAATTAGAAAGAAAAAATAGAACTCATCCTGGTGTGGTGACGCATGCCTGTAATCCCAGTACTTGGGAGGCTGAGACGTGAGGATCACAGGTTCTAGGCCAGTCTCAGCAACTTAACAACACTCTGTTTCAAAAATTAAAAGGGCTGGGGATATAGCTTGGAGGTAGAATGTCCCTGGGTTCAATCCGTAGTACCAAAATATTAAAAAAAGAAAAAATAGCATTCAAAATCCCACCACCGTAACATAGGGTGCATGTAAAGGGAAAAGACGAAGGCAGGAGGGGAGGCAGCCTGGCTTCCCATCGGCTCTTAGGATAGTGTCTCTCTAATAGCAAGGTCATAACCTGGGATGGCCACGGGGCCTGGCTGAGAGACAGGGTAGGCTAATATTTCCATGCCAAGAGCATAGATCCTCATGCAGGCCCCCAGAGGAGGGAGGAAGCCATTGAGACTCGGCATGGGCAGCTTCTAGAGGCTCACTTTCACTAAGCCAAGTGACCCAGAAGCCAAGGGCTACAGGGCAAGCTGTGCCCACATCAAGGGCTGAATGGAGGGTCACCACCAGACCACAGATGTTCCACAGCTCCAGACAAAATTGAGGTGGGACTGGCCAGGCCCACCAGGTCCTGGATGGGCCCAAAGAACCCACGATGGATTCATCACCCAGAACTTCAGCATCGAAAGACAGAGGAATGACCAGGGGACAGGGCCATTTCCACAAAGGCCAGGGGAGGAAGAAGACAGAATAAAGACCCGCGTGCATGCGTCCAAGGTGCTCTGATGGCCAGGAGGACATACTTCTACCCTCCCAGACGCCATCTCTAAGGACCAAGGCCAGAAACAAAAAATGTGAAAAACTGAGAATTTATCCCAAAGAGACCCAGCTAACCTAAGCAGCTGAGAACACGTTTGTCCACAGGGTGGGGGTGGCAGGGGACGGCAGGATGAGCCCTCCTGGGAAGGTTAGGCAGGATACAGGAAAAGGGAAAGAAAAGTTGCATTTCCCTTGCACCACTGAATACAACATAAGAACACTTTCTACTTCCCTTTAGAATGTTTTGAAGATCATCCTAAGGCATAAAGCTTTTTCTATATTTTTGGTTCTTTCTTCCAGTAGATTCCCAGAAGGGCTATAATTAGGTTTAAAGTTTTAAAATATCCTGGTATATACTGCCAGATTGCTTTCCAAAAGAAACGCAGCGGTTTTGACCCGACAAGGCAATGAGTATGAGAATAACTACTCCTCTTTGTCCTACTTTCTAAGAACTCTCTTACATTTCCAGGAAAGCCACAGAATGGAGAACATGCGATAGAGGCAGGAAAATTACACACCAAGTCACGTGTGTTCTGAGATCTGTTAGAGAGCCTCTGATTTAGGATGTGGAGACTATAGTCCCACCAATCCCACCCAAAAGATAAGAGAACTTGGCAAATTGCTCGTAACTCCTTGTATGTAAATGGGGCTAAAAATACCTACGTCTTGGGGTCATTCTGAGGACTGAATGGAATATAATAGAAAGCACTCATTCCCTAGTACCCAGTAAACACACAGTAAATGTTAGCTATTTTATTTTTGGATAATAAATTCCTTCATGCCTCGTCCATCTTTATTCCTGTGGGACTCGTAAAATGCCAGGTCTCTGGCAACGTTTAATAAACATTTGTTGAGTAAATGCTGAATGAGTGTATGCATATATTTTCATGCTCAAAACACACTTGGCCTACAGGACAGGAAGAACTCCTCAAGGTAAATTACATGAATCCCCGTGATGGAGAGGTTCAAGGTAGCTAATGTCAGCTCAATACTAACAGAGAAGATCAGGAAGCAGCCTTCTCCACCCCCCTGGAGGCTGATAAGCCAGTGAACGTGTGTTGGAGGGGGCAGCAGGGGGACAGGACATCAGAACTAAAATTCAGATGAGGAAATTATATAAAAAACACAAAAACAAATTAGAGAGATGGGCATCCGAGAAGACACACAAATTTCCACAGCTAACATGGACATACAACAGAATTTTTTTTTTTTTTGTGGTACTGGGGATTGAACCCGAGGCATTCTACCTCTGAGCTATACCCCCAGCCCTATTTTTTATTCTTTATTTTGAAACAGGTTCTCGCTACATTACTGAGGCTGGCCTTGAACCTGCGATCCCCCTGTTTCAATCTCCCAAGTACTGTGATTACAGGCATGTTCCACCACACCAGCTAAATGGTAGAATCTTTAAGAAGTAGAGCCACATAGGAGATCTTCGTGCACTTAAAGGATATAATGGGACCACAGCACCATCCTCTTCCTCTTTTTTTGCTCCTAGCCATGAGGTGAGCAGTTCTGCCATGCCTCACTGCCATGATGTGCTGCCTTGCCGCAGGCCCCAAAGCCACAGGACCAGTCAATCATGGGCACTAACCTCCCAAACTGTGAGCCCAAATAAGCCTTTCCTCCTCATAAGGTGTCTGTCTCAGGCATTTGTTACAGTAATCTGAGACTAACTGACACACTGCGTGTTACCTTACCTGGCAAAAGGAATTTTGCCAAGATAAGCAAATAAAGGATCTTGAGGTGGGAGATTATTCTGAAATACATAGGTGGGAACTAGAGGTCATCACAAAAAATTCTCACAAGAGGGAAGCAGAAGGAGATTTGACAGTAGAAGAGGAGAAGCGAGATGAGGATGGAAGCAGAGATTAGAGCAATTTGGCCAGGAAAGGAATGCTCAGACACAGAAATTGGAAAAGGCAGGAACATGTTCTCCTCTGGAGCCTCCAGAAGAAACCAATCTGCACATACCTTGATATTTAGCCCCAAAAACTCATTGCAGACTTCTGGCCTCTGGAACTGTAAGAGAATAAATTTCTGCTGCTTTAAGCTACTACGTCTGTTGTAATTTGTTATAACAGTTCTAGGACACTGGTATATAGAGGTCAAGATAGCTTGTCCCTTCTAGTGCATTTCCAGTTTCCAGCAGCCCCACCCACTGGAGAATGTACATCCACAAAGCATCCGACTGACAGGTGCACCCATTTAGGGTAGACACCATGATGCACAGGGAACATCACCGGCACTCCGGCTTGAATACTACCTTGGTCTTTACAAGAGAAGGCAGATCTGGATTCATCATTCAACAGAATAGACCCACAGACACTCCACTCCTGAGCTTTCCCTCCATGGACATCTACCTACTTCTCCTAGAATAGATTTCCCCCTATGGCTCCCTCTGAAGTTGCTGAGAGGGTATACACTCACCTATGATCACGTACCTAGGACCCTTTGCAAAGCTACCAGAGGTAGCTTCCATCCCCTTTGCAGAAGGGGAGGTGTGGCTTTCTACCTCAAACTCCCCACTAAGGAGACCTGCAGGTCATCACAGGGAACTTTGCTTATTCACCAATGAAAAAGCACATGGCCTAAGACAAAGCATCATTTTCCTCTGAGACAACTCAGACAAATCCCAGAATTTTCAGTTTGGAAGCCAAATATGTTTTGTTTGACCTGAATGTTACTGGAACACATAATATTCTGTTGATGTTGTTGGTGTTTGTAGTTTAAGATCCAACTCTCCAAGTTCTTTTGCACATTCAGAAGGTGCACATCACTAAGCCTAGATTTCCTCCACGTCAGCTGGAGCCCAGCTGTCCCCCCACCCTTAGACCACATGTAAGGTTTCCATTTACCCCATGGCCCCCGTCACCTCCTACTGTGTCAGAAACACTGAATGCTTCACTCACTGTGTGAAGCCACCTGAAGGAGGAACTTGGATCTCGCCTCCCTCTTTAGGTACAACAGACCCTCCATTGTTGAGTAGCTTGGGGTCAAGTTCTGCCCTTCAAAGGCCTGGGAACATTGTGCAGAAATCTCACCAACTCTTTCTGGCCACTCTTCATTGCCTAGGGGAAATAACACAAGCTTCCCATTACATTCTTTCAGCTCGGGGTCTCCTGTGAGTAATTGGAAAAGAGAGCTGGAAAACATGACACAGAGCCATGGAGAATTTCTCTGGTCAAATAATCCCAACACGGAAAAATAATCCAACGGGTTAGAAGTGGGAAAGAGCATACATTCAGCAGAATGCAGAGACCAGGGCAGCTTCCCAGCTTGAGAAACTCTATTGTTCCTTCCACAGATGTCCAAGTGGCAGAGGCGACAGAGTCTCCATCATTCCGGAGATTACGTGGACCTCCCAGGAAATGAAGTGACCATGGTCTGAGCAGAGGTTCCAACCACACCTTCCAGTTCCTGGTCCCCCTGAGGGGTGTCAGCGACTAGTTTCCTAGTCTCAGCAACAATGATTCCTGCCCTGAAACTGGGTTCATTGGGCAATCACAGTCCAGGGACTACCCTAAAGAAATATGTTGGCAGTCAAAACTGAATTTCATCATAACTTCCTTTTCACAATTCTGCTTCTTTGATGTGTTAAAATAGGACATCTGTTTTTCTTTGGATTTATATGATGAATAGCAAATTTGATCATGTTTAATTAGCCATTTCTTTTGTACACTGCATATTCCTAGCCTTTGTGTGTTTTTCTATTGTACACTTTTTCTTCAAGAAGTTGTAAGAGCCTTTTGTAAATCGAGCACAATTTTGCTGTATTTGTTGGGACTTGTCCCCTTTATATTTTATGTGTATTCTGTGTGTCATATGTAGAATTGTTTAATTTGCTATGCCAATTCTGTTGCTATTTGTGATTTTCCCATATTTTTCTATGCTAAAAGTCCTTTTTTGTTTTCTTCCAAGGAAGGATGCAGGCTAAATTATTATTCATTCTAGATATTTATGGTTGCATTTTATACTTTATTTCTATAATTCATCTGGAATTTGAAATACAGCATGAGGTAAGTATTTGAATTAATTTTTCCAAATGCCAATTTTCCACATACCCACATTGTTGAAGAAGCATTCTATCCTCCTTACCCCTTCTGTTTCAAAAACTCAAGAATTTCTTATTTTCTACTCTCAGCTGAGTATGGTGCTAATTATCAATTATATAGGTTTGAACAAGGAGGACACAGCCATTAGTCTCACTGAATTGATAGGCATTATTAAACAAGAAATTATAATTATTTGTCAGATACTATGAAGACATCAGCAAGAAGAATCTATTTTTTTCCAACTGATGAATGAAAGCAACCCAGTGACAATATTTTCAATACTTCTTTCTTTGTATTAAGTGTATATATCTGTATATAATTTAGAGTTTTACTACTTTTTATCAGTCCTTACTCCAGTTCTACACTGATGTAATTATTATAGTAGAATAATATATAACATCTGACATAGCAAGTTTCCTTCCCAGAAACCCTTCCCTTTCAACATATTTTGTTGCTGCTTTTACTTGAAAAAAAATAAATCACTTTTTAAGTCATTTCATTAGGTTACAAAAGCAAATGACATATTATCTAGATTAAGTCTAGTCATTTATTTGAGAAAAATCATAGTCCTCTTTATAGCATTTTTCCCACCTGTGATTATTATTTTTTATTTATTTTGGTACTGGGGATTGAACCCCAGAGCATTCTGAGCTATACCCCCAGACCTTTTTTAATTTTTATTTTATTTTTTAGTTTGAAATAGGGTTTCACTAAGTTGCTGCAGGTCTGTTCTCTAATTCCATCCATTTACCTGAAAATCACATAATTTTGTTCTTCGTTATGGGTGCATAAAATTCCATTCTGTATATATCCCATAGTTTTGTAATCCATTCATCTGTTGATGGACATCTTGGCTGGTTCCATAGTTTGGCAATTGTGAATCGTGCAGCTATAAACATAGATACGCATGTATTAGTCTGGTAATTTGGTTTCCATTCTTTTGGGTAGATACCTAGAAGTGGTATTCCTGGGTCATATGGTAGGTTCATTCCCAGTCTTCTGAGGATCCTCCACACTGTTTTCCAAAGTGGTTGCACTAATTTGCAATCCCACCAATAGTGTATTAGAGTTCCTACTTCTCCACATCCTTGCTAGCATTTGTTATTGTTTGTGTTTTTAATGATTACCCTTAAATTGGGATTAGGTGAAATCTCAGGGTAGTTGTGATTTGCAGCTCTCTGATTGCTAATGATGTTGAGCATTTTTTCGTACATTTATTGGCCATTTGTATTTCTTCTTTTGTGAAGTGCCTATTTAATTCACTTGCCCATTTTTTTATTGGGTTGGTTTTTTTTATCGGTGAGTTTCTTGAGTTCTCTGTATATTCTAAATATTAGTCCTCTATCAGAGTAGTAGCTGGCAAAAATATTCTCCCATTCTGTTGGCTCTCTGTTGAGGTTCTTGATAGTTTCCTTCGCTGCACAGAAGCTCTTCATTTAATGCAATCCCACGTATTGATCTTCTTTTTAACTTCTTGTGTCTTTGAGGTCTTGTTGAGGAAGTTTTTGCCTGTGCCTATGTGTTGAAGAGTTGGACCTATGCCCTCTTGAGGTAGCTGCAAGGTCTCTGGTCTAATTTCCAGGTCTTTGATCCATCCTGAATTGACTCTTGCATAGGGTAAGAAAGTGGGGTTTATTTCCATTTTTCTGCATGTGGTTAACCAGTTTTGCCAACATGATTTGTTGAAGAAGCTATCTTTTTTCCAGTGTATGTTTTTGGCTCCTTTGTCAAAAATCAATTGGCTGTAAGTGTGTGGATTTGTTGCTGAGTCTTCTATTCTGCTCCATTGGTTTATGTGTCTGCTTTTGTGCCAATACCATGCTGCTTTTATTACTATGGCTCTGTAGTATAGTTTGAAGTCAGGTATTGTGATGCCTCCTACATGGTTCTTGTTGCTGAGAACTACTTTGTCTATTCTGGATTTTTTGTTATTCCAAATGAATTTAAGGACTGATTTTTCTATGTCTGTGAAAAATGACCTTGGTAATTTAATGGGTATTGCATTGAATCTGTAGATCACTTTTGGAGGAATGGTCATTTTGATGATGTTTATTCTGCCTATCCAAGAGCATGGGAGATCTTTCCATCTTCTAAGATCTTCTTCAATTTCTTTTTTAATGTTTTATTATTTTACCTGTAAGGATCTTTTACATCCTTGGTTAGGTTTATTCCTAAGTATTTTATTGTTTGGGGGGATATCGTGAGTGGAAATGTTTTCTGAATTTCTTTTTCAGTGGATTTATCGTTAGCATATACAAAAGCTTCTGATTTTTTAAGATTGATTTTGCATCCAGACACTTTGCTGAATTTGTTGATCAGTTCTATAAGCCTTTTGGTTGAGTTTGTTGGGTCTTCTAAGGATAATATCATGTTATCTGCAAAGAGAGATAGCGTCATTTCTTCTTTTTCTATTTGCACTCCTTTGACTTTCTTCTCTTGCCTTGTTGCTCTGGCTAGAGTTTCTAGTACTATATTGAAAAGGAGTGGTGATGGTGGACATTCTTGTCTTGTTCCTGTTTTTAAGGGGAACTCTTGAAGTTTTTCCCCATTCAGCATGATGTTGGCTGTGGGCCTATTGTATATTGCCTTTATGATGTTGAGGTATATTCCTTCTATTCCGATTCTCTGCAGTGTTATCATAAATGGGTGTTGGATTTTGTCAAATGCTTTTTCAGCATCTATTGAAATGATCATGTGATTTTTGTCTTTAGTTCTGTTTATGTGGTGGATTACATGGATTGTTTTTGATATGTTGAACCAGCTTTGCATCCCTGGAATGAACCTAACTTGGTCATGGTGTATGATTTTTTTATGTGATTTTGAATGCGCATTGCTAGTATTTTGTTTAGAAGTTTTGTGTCTACGTTCATCAACATTATAGGTCCATAGTTTTCTTTTCTTGAGCTGTCTTTATTCAGTTTTGGTATTAATGTGATGTTGGCTTTGTAGAATGTATTTGGGAGAGTCCCATTTCTTTCGATTTCATGGTATAGATTGATAAAAAATTTTTTCTGTACATTTTGTTTTTGGTTGCTGTTCAAAACAAGAAGGTTGATGCTGAAAGGGTCCTGGGAGACTCTGTATAGGAACAGGAGGCATTTGACTTTGATCTTGAAATACTGGCAAACTTTAGAAAAATGAAGGATGTAGTAATGGGAATTCCAGATATAGGCAATATCATAAGGATAAACAAAGCCAAACTGACAAAAAATATAGAATATATTTTTGATAATAGAGCTAGAGTAATCTTAGATTCATTAAATTTTAGAGCTGAAAGAGAAAGGGTTTTGTAATGGTTTAGATTTAGAATGCCCCCCTAATGCCTCATGGAAATAAGGTAGCAATGTTGGAAGTAGGGCTTGGTTGCTAAGAAGGGGTCTCTTGGAGTGTGGCCTTGGGGATTATATAAGGTCCTCTCCTTCCCCTGAGTGTGTGCTTGCTCTCTCTCTCTCTCGCTCTCTCTCTCTCTCATTTCTGTCTCTCTCTGCTCCTGGCCTCTATAATGTAAGAGAAAAGCCTTGCACTCTCCCTTTCTCTTCGCTTCCTACTGCCATGCCCTGACATCTGTGGTCCCTAGCCTCACATGGACTGAACCCAAAAATCTCCAAGGAAACCATGAGCAAATAAATCTTCCTTCCTCTAAGTTGTATGGTCAGTTATTTAGATCATAGCAGTGAAAATGCTGAGACAGGTTGGGATTTGTTATTTTGCAGGTAGAGATTACAAGTGACTTGCCACAGTCATTCAACTAAGTAGTAGCAGAGCCCAGAAAAAATCTTGTGTGTTCTGATTTAAGACAATGTTCTTTTTGTTTCCCTTTTAATTTTAACTTTTCCAGGCTTTAAGTTTCAAAATTGTGCTCCAAGCCGGGCGTGGTGGCGCACGCTTGTAATCCCAGTACTTTGGGAGGAAGAGACCGGAGGATCCAGGTTCACAGCCAGCCTCAGCGCGCTCTCTCTCTCTCTCTCTCTCTCTCTCTCTCTCTCT
>PVJS01061717.1:0-10915 GCA_004027185.1 Glis glis | reverse complement strand
ATATATATATATATATATATAATAAAACATAATCCACCTGAATTTAAAGTATAGTCTGTAGGGCTGTTGGACCTTTCCCATGGTAGAACATCATGATAATAGCCTTATCATTAATTAATGGATTCTGAAATATGAACCCCAAAAGTAATCTTGCAAGTACCAGTGTACTTGGAGACACTTGATCAAGAAATGAATATTGGGCGCCTACTGTATGCTAGACTTCATGAATAAGAATGAATCATAGACAGTCGTAGTTTTAAGGGAACTTCTAACCTACAATTTTAATGCAGTCTATCATGTTATTTGGGAACATGAAGGAAGAAACAGGGTGTGCGTCTGTGCTTTACTGTTAGACCACCAGGCTTTACAATTGGCCTGGCAATACAGAGGGTAGGAGGAGGAGAGGGAATTTTCTGAGAGGAGAACAGATGCAAAAGTTTGGAGGTACGATTCATTTTATTCAAGGAATTACAGGCAGCTTGGTATAGCTCTAAGAGGAAATGGGGTGGGAGATGGGAGTAGATAGGATATGCTGCTAGAAAGATAGGTCCAGGTTAGCAGTATTTGCTATGCTGAAGAGATTGTCATCATGTCAGTTTTTAGGATTAACTCTACAACTTTCATCTTGAGCGCCTGCCTCTATTGATTATGAGTGGATTTGAATACTGCTATGTTGAGAAAAAGGCATGAGATATAGTGGTCAAGTTCATGAATTCTAGATCTGAATGCCAGTGTTTAAAAGCCAACTCTACTACCTAATTTGAACAGAGATAGCGACTTTGGGCAGTTTATTTAACTTTATAGTGCATCAGAGTCCTGTATAAAATAAAAATACTAATAATATCTACCTCATATTATATTAACTTATATGTAGAGCATTTGGAAGAGTGCATAGCTCACAATAAGCAACATATGTTTGTCATTGCTGTCATTCTGAAGTAGCAACTACAATGTTTTCATTGATTCCTGCTGTGAACTGTCCAAGCTAAAGTTGATGGGACACTCCAAAAAAAGCTTTTTTTTTTTTTGGTGGTACTGGGGATTCTACCTAGGGGCATTCTACCTCTGAGCTACACCCCCAGCCCTTTTTTTTTTTATGGTACCGGCGATTGAACCCAGGGGCATTCTACCTCTGAGCTACACCCCTGACCCTATTTTTTGTACTTTATTTTGAAACCAGGTCTCACGAAGTTGCGGAAGACCTCACTGAGTAGCTGAGGCTGGCTGCGAACCCGGATCCTCCGGTCTCCGCCTCCCAAGTACTGGGATTACAAACGTACACCACCACGCCCGGCCCCCCAGCCCTATTTTATTTTTTATTTTGAAACAGGGTCTTACTAAGTTGTGGAGGACCTCACTAAGTAGCTGCTGGTTATGAACCTGCAATTCTCCTGTCTCAGCCTCCCAAGTACTGGGATTACAAGCATGTGCCACCACACCCAGCTCAAAAAAACCTTTTAATAGACGTCTCACATACTGATTATTTTTATTACCCCCTTTATGTTTTTTTAAACAGTTGATCTCTAAAGAAATGGGAATGACCAATATAACAGAAAATTTAAATGGTTATAGTATCCAAGAAAATTCTTAGTTTCCATCTGTCTTTATGGCAGTATCACACTGTTGTTTTTGTTTTGTTTTTTGGTACTGAGGGTTGAACCCAGAGGCATTCTCTCATGGAGCCACACCTCCAGCCCTTTTATTTTTAAATTTGAAACAGGGTCTTGCTAAGTTGGTGAAGGTCTTGCTAAGTTGCTGAGACTGGCCTTGAAGTTGCTATCCTCCTGTCTCAGCCTCCCAAGTACTGAGATTATAGGCAGGTGCCACTGTACCCGGCAGCACCACACTGTTTTGATTACTGTAGCTTTGTAGTAAGTTTTGAAATCAGTAAATTTTAAAATCTAATTTTGTTCTTTTTCAGATTGTTTTGGCTATTCAGATCCCTTGAGATTAAGTATGAATTTTAGGACAGATTTTCCTATTTCTGCAAAAAGTATCATTGGTATTTTGATAGGAGTTACATTGAATCTATAGATCACTTTGGAGCACATTGACATCCTAACAATATTAAGTCTTTCCATCAACATAGGACATCTTTCCATTTATTAGTGTCTTCTATTTCCTTCAGCAACATTTTGTAGTTTTCAGTGTTCTTTTTCACTTTGGTGAAGCTTATTCCTAAGCATTTTATTCTTTTTGATGCTATAATAAATAGAATTCTTTAATTTCCTTTCAAATCATTCATTGTTAGTTTCTAGAGACACAAATTATTTGTAGCTGACACAAATGTTAGAAACTATTTTTATTATGAAGGGTTGGAGTTTAGCTACCTTTCTTACTTTGCTTGCATATTTTACTGCTCTATTATGCTTTTCATAATTGATTATATTAGCCCATGTTCCTAGTATAGCCCTCTTCAAGCATATAGAATTGCTGATGTAACCAGGCTATCGTAGTATTCATTTAGAAAACTGGGTATTGATGGGATGGGGCTATTATTGTTTTTTCCATTAATTTTTTAAGATTTTGAGTTTTTTTCTAAAAGTATCAAATCACAAAGTAAAATGTTATACCCCTCCACACAAATAACCACTTTTTAGATTTTTTGAGTGTGTAGTCTTCCAGAGTTTTCTGAAGTATGAGATATATAAAATTTAAGGTTTAAGTTTTTGTGTGTGTGTGTATGTGTTTGGTACTAGGGATTGAAATCAGGGGTGTTCTGTCTCTGAGCTAGCCTCTACCCCCCAGTCCATTTTATTTTTATTTTGCAACAGGTCTCACTAAGTTGCTGAGGCTGGCCTTGAACCTGTGATCCTCCTGTTTCACCCTCCCAAGTACTGGGATTACAAGCATGTGCCACCCTTCCTGGCTAAGTTTTTTTTTTTGAGTTTTTTTTTTTGTTGCTTTTTTTTAAGGAAATTTTACACATATATAAAAGAAAATAATATAGTGAACTTCTATATAACCATTACTCAGCTTCAATTATTATCAATACATGACCATCAAAACAATATGTCTTGTTTTACATATATTCTACATACTTTTTTCTTTTTCCACCCAGTTATTTTGAAGTTCCTGACATAATTATGTATTTCTAATAGTCTTTTTTTTTAACAAAAAAATGCCATTATCACACTAACAAAACAATTATCTGTGGGAGGGGTCCTTGGCAGTACCCAGGGCTTTGTGTATGCTAAGCATGCGCTGTACCACTAAGCTACACCTGTAACCCCAAAACAAATTCTTTAATATCATCTAATATAAATTAGATGATAGTGTGCAAATTGCCCCAGTTGTCTTAGGTGTCTTTCTATACTTGTATACAATTTGTCCAAATTTGTATCTAAACATCTCCACATTGCATTTGATTAATATATCTACTGATTTTTTTCCAATGTAATCTTTTAATTTGCATTTCTCTTATAAATGAGATTAAGCAACTCATGGCTAAGATTGATTTTTTTCTGTGAATGGTTTATTATTTTACTGTTTTCTTTTTTAGGCTTTATTCTATCAATTTCTAGGAGCTGTTTATATGAAAGCAGCTTTGTTGACTTTAAATATTTCAAAATTTAGAAATTCTAATTTGTTAGATCTAATTTTTAAGTGAACTATGCTTTGTCGCATATGTCCAGGGAAATAGGAATTTGCATTAATTCCCTTCACTTGACTACACTACCCTCTGTCCCCTGAAAGTCTAGTGTAAATCATTGAGAAAGGATTCAGAGTTTTGGTATTCATTTGTCATTCATGTAGGGATTAGTTACTGAATCATATATGGTAGGCATTGTAGCAGTTAGTGAGGATACAATAGTGAAGAAGACACTGCGGATGCTTTTGCCAGTTGTGTTCATTTTCTTCAGGAATATATTTATATAATATATAGTGAAGTAACAGAAAATATGTCAGAAACTAGACATTGTGTCTTCATAACACTGATAACAACAATGTAATAAGCTACATGTACTTGTTTTAAAACTGGGAAAAAATGAAGTCTCCAACTTCCATTGAAGAGTAGCAAAGTTTTGCTTTTGGTTTATAATACTGTGATCCCAGTATGTACATTTACTAATAAGAACAGCCTCAAGTTTAAACTATTATAAGGGAGTTACTTCTGCATATTATATAAAAAATTTATTTTTGTGACCTGGAAATAAAGCAAATACAGTATTTTGAAATAAATAGGAGCAGATACATTTGAGTTTTTTTAAACATTTGATAGAGAGGAATTAACATTCTGCCATCTTCAAGCATAATGTTAAATTCTTTATCCTTCATATATTTACTTTCTGATGTTTTATAATTGGTTTTAAGAAGATCATTAAACTTATTATTCAGGGTTCCTATCTTATGCATCTTTATATCTCTGTACAAGTGCTTGGCACATATAGTAAAAAAAAACCAGTAAATAGTATCTAAATGAATTACATAGTTTATAGCTGGATCAATGGGACATATTCTTGAACTTCAGTTTTTAAAAACTCATAACATAAAAATATCAAACTCTGGGTCTAAAACTCTGAAATACATTCCTACTCATTTACTTGAATTTTTTTATTTTTAGATATTTTACAAAGTTGAGAAAGAGAAAATGAATCACCATAAAAGTGACATTTGTGTTTTTTGTTTTTCTTTCCTAGGTTTTTTGTTTTTGTTTTTGTTTTTGATTTTTGCAGTGTCGGCACATGCTAGGCAAGCACTCACTGACCTACACCACCAGCCCCCACTTTCCTAATATTCAAAGAAATGCATGTGGATTTTTTGTATTGTTGTGGGTTATTATATATCAGGCTTATATTTGATATTATTTCATTATCTAGATTGTGCTTATTGCTTTACGTTATACATAATTGTCACTTTAGAATTTCTTTACATTCTGTTGCCATGGTTTTGATACTTATCCACAAGAAGTTCACATGTTAAATGATTAGCTCCCAAGATGATGCTGTTGGGGGTGGTAGAACCTTCAGGGGGTGGGACCTCGTAGGAGATCCTTAGGTCACTGGAGGCATGCCCTTGAAGGGGACTATGGGCCCTGACCCCTCCTTTCCTTGGTGGCCATGAGGTAAGCAGTTCACTCTGCCAAGTGCTCCCTGCCATTGCCTGAATGCCTACCAGAAGTCCAAAACAATGGGTTTACTCCATATTGGATGGGAACCTTCAAAACTGTGAGCCAAAATCAACCTTTTTTTTTTTTTTTTTTTTTTTGCAGTACTGGGGATTGAACCCAGGAGCATTCTACCTCCGGGCTACACCCCAGCCCTATTTTTTTATTCTTTATTTTGAAACAGGGTCTAACTAAGTTGCGGAGAGCCTCACAAGTTGCTGAGGCTGGCCACAAACCTGGATCCTCCGGTCTCAGCCTTCCAAGTACTGGGATTACAAGTGTGCGCCACCACGGCCTGCTAACCTTTTCTTTTTATAAGTTGACTATCTCAGGTATATCATAAGTGATAGAAAGCTAACACACATATTTAAAACTAGACCAGTTTTATTTTTCATAATTGTATTTATTTGTTTATTATTTATTTATTTTTGTAGTACTGGGGATGGTACCCGGGGGTACTTTAACACTGAGCTACATCTCCAGCCCTTTTTATTTTTTATTTTGAGGCAGAGTCTCAATAAGTTGCCCAGGCTGGCCTCAAACTTGCCATCCTCTTGCCTCAGCCTCTCAAGTGGCTGGGGTTACAGGCATGTACTATCACGCCTGGCTCAGCTCTTAATTTAACAGGGACAAAGTATTTGGCTGATTTCTTCTTCATTTCTTCATTGTTATAGTGTCTTCACCATACCTCTATTTTATGATGAGGAAGCATCAAGAAAATATACTCTTTAATAAGAATATGCCATATTCATCAAATTATGGAGTGACAAATATTATGTAGTAGATGACTCACAAATAGTAGATAATTCTTTAGGTTGTGTACTTCTTGTGTCTATGCTGTAGTAGTTATCATACTGCCAGGAAAGTTTATTTGTGTACTCTGAAAAACTATAAGGGAAGAATATAGCAATTGTTGATCTATATGGGTTAATGTCTACTTGTTTTATGAATGGTAGGTATTGGGCATATATTTGACCTGATAGGGGAAGATAACTTTTGGTACATTAGAATATATTGATCAGGTCATTTCCCCAGTTTCAAATCACTTATGGATTCTTGAAGTTATTAAATGAATATTCACTTTTTAAAAAATTGGTATGTTAGTTTCAAACCTTTTGGTTGGGCCACTGCAAATTTGCTGAACACAGGGCTTTTTAAATATTAATCCTTTGTCAGTGTGTTTCACATAGTTCCATATAAAATTAGATCCTCTGACTATATGATAACATCAAAGACATGCCTGAAAGGTACTGTTTTTTAAGAAGGTGGGGGATCCACTTGGAAAAACCAGTATAAGAGACTATTTGCAAGACATCAAACATAGACTTGTCTGGACATTGCAGGTTTTGAAGTATATATAGGAATCAAAATTGACTCATTACTTTCAAAGCTTTATGTCAGTAAAGAAAAAGAAGAAATGTTATGAATGGTAGTACTTGAGATACATAATTTTTACTTATATAGCCAAGGGAATCTGCCTATAGAAACTTACATGCATTTGAAAAGCTATATGTAGAATTCTGGTGTTTGGGGGGATTTAGGGGTTTATTTTTTGCTTATTTTTTTCTTCTTTGCTTCATTTGACCAAAACATAATAAAATGGTAACAAAAGTATGCATATTAAAGTCAGTATGAGCACTTATCACAATACAATAAGCTATATGCATTTCTTTGAAAACTAGGAAAGAGTAAACAAAGTTTCCCAGTTTCTGTTGAATAACAGCACTATGCAAACCAGATAATTTTGGGGGGAAATTCTGGAGACAATTGTGACTACTTTTTTTTTGTTTTGTTTTTGTGACACTGGGGATTGAACCCAGGGCATTCTACCTCCAAGCTACACCGCCAGCCCTATTTTTTTATTTTGAAACAGGGTCTCACTAGGTTGATGAGCGTCTCACTACTTGCTGAGGCTGTACTTGAACCTGTGATGTTCATTCTAATATTGCAAGTTCCTTTTATGACAGGTGCTGCTAGTATCAGGGTTAAACACAAATTGTTACTGATAATGTACAATCTTTATGCTTTGAATTCAGAATTAGCAGGTTGTTTTAGTAGTTAATAGAAATTTCAGAATTCATTAAATTTTAAAAGTCTTAAGTGTATTTAGATATAATTTTTTTTATGCCTTTTAAAGTCTCTTTCAGTATCAGGTTTTTTATAAAAGCACAGATAATAAAATGAAATTTAGAATATTTACTTTTAAAAACACCATTTTAACAAGGTTCTGGCATCAGTATCTCAGCTAGTACAGTTTCTGAATCTGGTAAATATAATTACTTTCATAGAAAACTAGACACATTTTTTGGGGGGCAGAATTAAACCCCTTTAAAGAAATGGGGAAGTATGGAGCCTCTAATAAGACAGGATAGATATTTCTTGATTTAATTTTGGGTTGTTTCATTTATTTTCTCAGTTATTTCACCAAAATTCCACAAAGAGAATTCACAGTAAGACTACACAGATTAGCAGTGAAAAGAACCATATGTAACTTTGGTCTATGATAACCAATGTCCTATTTATTATTAAGAATATTCTCAGTAACTCTCACATCTATTAATTTTTAATTTGCATTCAAATCTGTAAATTCATTAAGGTCCACAAAAATAAATTTACCCATTTTGTGATAATTAAATATTAAGCAAAGTTAGCACACCTTAAATATGGCAGGTTTCATAAAGGTAGAGTTTCCACTTTGGAATTGAAATAATTTATTAGACAGTTATAGAAATACTAGTAGTATTTTTGGTAGAAGTAAAATTATTTGATCTGTAGATAAAACTACCATTTGTCAAGAAGGTTGACATTTATCATTTTTAATTCAAAACCATAAGTAAGTTTAAGTGACACTGCATATATTATATATGGTTTGTTCTGGGTAGAGAAGCAAAATGAGAAGTAACATTAGCAGTGATTTTTATTAATGTATAACAAATTGAACTCTTGCTTCATTTCTGAACTTTTTCTTAAACTTGTTTGATGAATTGTAACTACATCTACATGACCTTGATTCTTTCATTTCCTCCAAAATTCATATATGAGTAGGTGTAGGGTTAACTGTAGTACAGTGCTTGGTCTTTTGAGCAGTTTCCTCAATAGGTATCTCAGGTTGCCAGTGTTACAATCCCAAATACTTTGTTGAACAGACTGCCTGTTCATACAGGAGCTGCATTGTTGTATAGCCTCATTCCTTCCGATGGGTGTGGAGCAGGATTAAAGCACACTTTATAGGGGTTCTAATTGTAGATGCCTAATTGACTTGATGAATAGCATATGCTAAAATTTAAACATACACACACAGGCACACACACAAACCTGTTTTGGGACTGATCTGCATGACAGAACAAATGCCTCACAGGTGTTGAATGCTTATAAGATAAAAGAGTAGCCTTTCCTTATTTCCCAAGAATTCTCTTTTGAAGTTTATATGGATTTTCTATCTTATTGTTTCTTTTCTTAAAGTGGTTCATGGCAAGAATCCACTTTATCTTTAGCTACACATTTCACTTCTAACGAGTTTTAGAAGTCAGCTAAAATTATAAGCAAGAAACTCTGTCAACAAGTATAATTTCCCACATTTTGGGAAGGGAAGAGAGAAAAACTGCTGACTGTAGTATTTGGCCCAGTAGGGTCACAGAGTTTAATTCTACAAGAACGATTTGATGGTTTTCTGAGTACTTTAAAGTCTAATGAGTGTCATCAGTACCTAAAAGAGAAGGAAGCCTCTCAGGCTAGGAATCACAGATGGAAAAGACTTTTTCAAAAGATTGCACCAGTTTTGCTTTTAACATTTTTGAAAGATAAATTTTCCCATTATTATATTTTGTATTAACTATTTTCCAGCTCTTAAGGCAAAGAATTTTTCTTTTTTTTTTTGCTTTTTATTTTGAACTGTTGATTCACACGTATTTATAAGAAATAGTAGAAAGAAATCCATATACCATTTACCCAGTTTTCTCCAGTGGTAGTATCTTTCATAGTAAATTATCACAACTAAGAAATTGATATGGTTACAATCTACTATTCAGGTTGCACCAATTTTACATTCACCAATTTGTGTATATGTGTGTATTTAATTCTGTGCAACTCAGTGAGATGTGGGTTCCTGTAACTACCACCAGGGATTCTTCATGCTGTTTTTTGAAATCCCTAGTCACCTTCCTCCCACCCCATCCTTCCAACCTCTGGCTATCCATAATCTTTTCCACATCTCTATAATTTTGTCATTCCAAGAAGGTTATGTAAGTAGAATCATACAAAATGTAACCTTTTGAGATTGGGTGTTTTTTATTCAGCATAATTTCCTTGAGATCTCGCCACATTGTTGAAGGTGTCAGTAGTTCATTCTTTTTTTTTTTTTTTTGCTCGGTAATACATGTGGTGCATGGATGCACCACAGGTGTTTTGTTATTTATTTTCTTATTTAACACATTTGTTGAAGGACATTTGGGTTGTTTCTAATGTTTGGCTATTACAAATAAAGCAGTGGTCTTCTCTTTGGTGTCAGATTTAATTAAAACTAACAATACTTATAACAAATATCTTAAGGTAAAAACCCTACCTACTGCCCTTTGTTAAGTGCTTTTCTGTAAGCAATTTTGCTCCTAGTCTAAGACTTCCTGCCACAATCTAGTTTAATCCCAGAAGACTTGAGCTTACGTAAGCACTATTGCTGTTAGCAAATACATAGGCTCTGTCAGAACATAGACCTTCATTTATAGTGAACTTCTAATTATATGTTTGCCCCTGCTATTAGAAAGGAAATAACTCACTTTAGGTGGGGAAAATTTCATTTTACTTGGCTGTCATACAATAGACTAAAAGCAATAATGTTGTAAATGTACTTTTGTGACCTAAGGGAAATACACTAAAGAGAATGCAACTAAGGGGAATACACTTACTCTCTACAACAAATAGGACCTGGTCTGTTATTTGGAAGCCAGAAGTGTAGCATTTGATTCATAAAGGAACTTAGATAACTGTCTTAGAAATTGTAAAAGTAAAATAAATAAAATACTGTGCATTTTTTTTCTTTTTACTTTTCAGGTTTACAAGTAAAAGTAACCAAACTGAAAAAGGAAAGAATTTTGTAAGTATCAGTATGTAACATTGATGTCTTATTTATAAAGTACGTGTTACTGATATCCTATTTATCCTCACTATCTTATTTAAAAAGAAATTAAATCTTTAGATGGACAAAGAAGGTGACCTAACTGAGGGAGTTGGGAGGGGGGTGGAGGGAAATACACTATAGCACATGATGTACATACACAAACTTATAAGACTCAATCACTATCCGGAGCATGAAAGGGAGGGAAGGGGGAGGGAATAGGGTGGGATTGGAGAGAGGGCTAAATGAGCAATGTGTGCATGTATGATGTTGATACCCTGACATATATCAAAATGTATAATTAAGCCAGGTGTGGTGGCACATGCTTGTAATCCCAGTACTTTGGAGGCGGAGACCAGAGAATCCGGGTTCGCGGCCAGCCTCAGCTCTCTCTCTCTCTACTTAGTAAGGCCCTCCGCAACTTCGTGAGACCAGGTTTCAAAATAAAGTATAAAAAATAAGACCGGGGGTGTAGCGCGGAGGTAGAACGCCCCTGGGTTCAATCCCCAGTACCGCAAAAAAAAAAAATGTAAAATTATAATGCACCAATAAATGAACATAAAAAAATCCACAACAAATAAAATAAAATAAAAAATTTAAAAATCCACAAAATAAAAAGAAATGATCTAGCCGGGTGTGGTGGCGCACACTTGTAATCCCAGTACTTTGGGAGGCAGAGACCGGAGGATCCGGGTTCG
>PVJS01061716.1:0-10915 GCA_004027185.1 Glis glis | reverse complement strand
AGTAGTTCAAAGTCTGCATTTCACTGTCATTGCTAGTGTGGTATGTGGTGTGTGTGTGTGTGTGTGTGTGTGTGTGTGTGCATTCATACTGACTGCCCTGCCCAAATCAATTTTCATCTCACATGCACATGGTTACTCAGATGCATTTATGCTAAGAGGCCCTTTTCCAGAGTCTCTGCCAAGGTTCTTACCCCCAAAGAACTTTACCCCAAAGTCATGCACCCAAAGATGAAATCTCAAACAGAGGAAACAAGCCCCAAGTGGAAGGAAGACAGAAAGAGATAAGGGAGGGAAAAGGTTTACAAATTCCTTGCCAAATGGATGAAGAAATCCTGCGGGAGTGGATAGGAGGTCAGGAAGCCTTTCCCCTGGATGTGGTGTTAACCACAGGGCTTGGAGATTGATTGCTTCCCAGCTGTGCTTTCTGCAGCCCCCAAACTCTGAGCTCTCATCGTTCCTTACTGCTGCAGGGCTCGCTGAAAACTCTGCTTGCCTACCGGGAAAGTTCAGGCGTCTTGGGATTTCAGGACCATTTATGTCTGGAGAGGTTCTTTTTCACTGGAGAGTTAACTGCCTTTCCTCTACTGTTCAGGAAAAGGCTAACCCTTCGCTGGAGAGCAGTGCATAGCCATCCCGTGGGTCTGCGTTTACTCTGAGTCCTCCCTTCCTCCTCCCATCAACGGCTTAGTGAAGCTTGCAGAGAAAAATGAGGGAAAGCATCCCTCAAAATGCAGAGACGCAGAGCGGAACTTTTCCTCCGCTGTCAGGGGAGGAAAGTCACTTCTGCTTCTCAAGGCCAAGAGCTGAGTCCGGGAACCTCCGGACTAGGAAGGAAGGTTTGGCCGCGAAGGAGGTGGGAGAAAACAATGCGGAGCCTGCGCTGCCTCCGGACACAGTACATCCTGCCCGAGCCCCGACCCACCCACCACCCACACCCACGCTCTGGGGCGGTGCGGATTCGCTTACCTTGATGATGCTGCTGCGCCGGGGGGTCGCCCGTGCAGCCTCCAAGAGGCCGGCCTCGCTGTCCACGGGGGTTCCCGCGGCGCCCGGCAGTGCCACCCCGCTGCGACGGTCCCTTGTCCGGCCCCCGGCGGCCACAGCCAAGGCGTCCCCGGAGGCGGCGTCGGGGCCCACCCGGGGGTCGTCTTCGCCCCCCGCAGCGTCGGGCGGCGCCGGACCCTCCCTGCTGGCCGCGCCCTCGGCCATGGCCGGGCACGTCTCGGGGTCCCTGCGGGGAGACGGCACGCCCGGCAGCAGAGTCCAGCCGCTGGGCGCGGGGGCACTCATGCACCGGGAGTCAGCCCCGCCAGACTTTGTTTCACCGCCCGGCGGCGGCGGCAGCAGAGGAGACCGCAACTTTCTGGAGAGGAGACATCGCTCGGGCAGAGACGTCCTCGGGCTTTGGTCCAGGAGGTCAGCAGTCCGGCCGGGGACGGCAGCGGGGGTGGGGAGAAGATGCGAGCGGGAGCGGGGACGGGCGAGGAGGAGAGGGAGGTACCCGAAATGCGCTGCAGACGCCCGCTCTGCGCCAGACAAAGGCACGGGCGCGGGGCCAGGCGGCCTCGCGGGACGGCGGCGGAGCGGGGCTGCGGGCGGGCGCACCGCCACCTGCCCGAGGTCGGCCCAGGAAGTGCGGCGGCGGCCTCCACTCCGCGCCGCGGTGACAGGGAGGGAGGCTTGTTTTGACAGCCCGTGGGGATTGGCAGGCGTCTGGGCCTCTTAGGAGCCTGGCCTCGCCGAGGGGGTTCCGCCCGACCAATCCTCACTGCGGAGGGGCGTGCCCGAGCGCGAAGAATGGAATGTGCGCTGTCGGGGCGCCGGCCCGCGGGCCCAGTGCTCGGGCGAGGGGGGCGCGCGTGTGCGCACCGCGGGCGCCGGCTGCATCTCAGGAAGTTTAGATGTGCGAAACAATCCTGAAGACGCGACAAAATCGGGGGGGGGGGGGGATAAGGAACCTTCGCCTGCAAAACAAAGCAATTTGGAGACAAGGAGGTGTTGAGTATTAATGCAAAACGTCTGGGGTGGTGGAGTGAAGCCTGGCACCGTTAACTGCAGGCCCTCGTGCCAATCCTTGAAGCCCATGCAGGAAAAAAATAGGGGTTACTGTGACCCCAGGGTTCCATAATTTGCCTCAGGTTCTATGAAAGGATTCTATGTTCACTCTGCAATGTGTATAAATATGACAAGGAAGGAGAGTTATAAGAAGTGATGGCAAAAAAAAAAAACAACTGAATCAACTAAATCCCTCTGGAGACTGCTCCTAACAAAGCACAGATATCATGGAAGTCGAAGTACAAAGTGGAGTGGCAGAGTTATTCCCTACTCTAAATTAACATTCCACTTGACAAGTTTCAGTCTTCTTTCTTTAGGTAATTCTATGTAAACATATTTTGCTCATTTTCACCAAGCTAGCAACCAAGAGAGTGATATCTTTGGATGATGGTTAAATCACTGAAATTTACCACGAAATGCTCAGATGCAAACAACCGGCTCTCAGGGTCCCTGATGGAACAGAAGACTTGGTGTTTAATTTAAAAGCTCTTTTGGTATTCGAATCTATATAAAGCCTCACTTATAATATTAAATTGTATTTTAATTATTAACAATTTAAGATTTTGCTTCGTCCTTAGTCTAGCCAAGAGCACAAGAAATCCTTTAGCCTTTTAGACCCAGAGCTTTGGCAGAATCACAGCATCTTAAAGATACCATGGGTAGAGATCTTCTAGGGCAGCCCTTTTACTTAGTAGATGAGATGGAAAGCCCAGCCAGGGAGCCTCTTCTGTTAATGCAGGAGCTGAAATTAGAATCTGCCACCCAACTCCTCCAGTAATCTCTTCACTACTTTATCTGCCTCCTCTGGGGCTGCAACCAGCCAGAATTGGATGGGTCCCTTGGGAGGTTTCAGATTTGACATTTATCAATTTCTAGGGAAAACTGAGAAGGTTTGACTTTACCTTTTCTTTAAATATAAATGCAGCCCATAAATGAATGTCCCATAGATGAACAGCAACCTCTGGTTTTAGAACCAACACCACCCTCTAGTGAGATTCTGAGAACTACATCCATAATAGCAAATGTTTTTCCCTCGATAAATAAAGGACAGGAAGTGAAACTCAATGAAAGTGTCCTTTTCAACCAGTCTGCCTTTATAACTGACAGACAAGAGGAAGGAAATAAAAGGGGGGCTCAAGCTAAAAACAACCCATACAAGTCCTTCATTTCCATTAGTTCAGGAAACTCCCATTCATGTTATATAGGACATTCTTTACTTGCTATTCTCACAAATATAACCTATTTTAGGCTAATATTGTTTCTTTGCTATTCAACTATTACATTTGACTTTTGTCTTTTACAGTTGTGCTTAATTTCTATTACTTAAAAATTCTATTTCTGGGGTGTCATTTCAGAAATGTAAAACTTCTATCTCACCATCATCTTGTTCTATATTAATAGTATTTACCAGGGTTTCCTATCCTACAGGTTTGTGTATCATTGTATCAATTTATTTTGAAAAGTATTAAAATGAGTATCACCTTCCTAACATTTAAGGTCAGGAATCTTCAAATAAGAAGAGGTCAGAAAATAAAGCACCTAGTTTGAAAAATGTTTTATGTTTCAACTAGACAATGTCCAGTTACTTTTATCTCTTCCCTCCCTTAGCAGCCTTCCCTCTCAGCTTTCTGTGAAAGCAAATATAACACACAGACACACATACCCACATCTCTAAATCCTCTGAGCTGAACATCTGTTCATAAAGGTTGTTTTCTAATTGATTCTGCTTTGAGATTCAAAAAGGCTTTCATTCTGTTGTCATCTAGCTTAAGCACAGGCTTCTCCTGATACTCATGTATGCAATTAAAAAAAATCGTGTGTACCTCCTCCTATGCACGCCCAACTTTGAAGACTGAAGAGGGACAGATTTGGTTAAGCCAGCAACTATGACCACATTTTTACCCCACAATTAATAGTCCCCCCTTCCAAATTATTGTCACCCATAATTCTTGCCTCCTATCCTTTCACCAGATCACATTGGCAATCACTGGATTGGCAGATTGGAAGTTGGGAACATTCAGGCATGGCATTGGTGGCAAGTAAACAGAGGAATGAATAGGCAATTCAGATGTCACCACCACAGATATTTGAGGCCTTCTCTAGCCACAAATCTCAAGTGGCCCACACATGCCATGTCACTCATATTACTCTGCTTTATTTTCTTATAGGATCTCACCACTGCGAATAAACTGTCCTGCCCGTGGAGATGTTTACTTATATTCTGTCATACTGACCCCATCTCTGCCTCACTGAAATATAAGGTAGAACCTCCATGTGCAGAAAGACCTTGTCAATTTCATTCATTGGTCTATCTCCAGCTCTCAGAACCATGCCCTGACACATAGTAGGTGCTCCATAAATATTGGTGGAAAGAGAACCATCATAGTCCTCCATGTAGATAAAATAATAAAGAAAAATGGATCTGTTGCTTCTCACACAGTAGGACATCTCATCCTCAAATATCCTACAATTCCATTCTAGAGCAGAAATCAGAGATCCAGAGTAAGCAGTTACAAAACTAGAAGAAAGGCACTTTATAAACTGGAGTCACTAGAAATGCAGGATTAGACCCAAAGACAACTGGTAGGAACCTAGCAAGGGCTAAAAAACTTGAAAATAGCTAACCCAAAAGAAAAAAAACGGTAAGTCAATGTGGTCATTCCAACATAGAAAAGTCACTCCAGAACCCTGGAATCAAGAAAAATCCAGTGACAATATTAATATTTTCCATATACTACCAGAAAATCCCAATGTAGGGAAAAGTCATTTTGATAACTGCTTTCCATGTACCTGATAATCCTGTATGAAGTACTGTGATCTACATTTTATAGATAAGGAAACTAAGGATAAAGTTTAAAGTAACTTGCTCAAAGTTAGAGCCAACTAAGAAGTGATGCTCAAGATTTGAGCCTCTGTCTGTGACTTCAAAGCCTGTGTTCTTCCTGCTACATAAAGTTCTCAGAATAAGCAAGTCTCATGGAAGCTGTCCTGGAGATGAAAAAAAAACACTCAAGCACATCTGGGACCTCACACATTAGCCACAAAGACCTTTCCTCTTAACAGCAGCCTTATCTCTGCTATAGTTCAAATCTGGAATGTCCCCCAAAGGCTCATGTGTTGAGGATTAGTCCCCAGTTTGTCACTATTGGGAGTTGGTAGAACCTTTAAGAACATAACCTGATGCTGGGCGTGGTGGTGCATACTTGTAATCCCAGTACTTGGGAGGCTGAGACGGGAGGATCCAAGTTCACCGCCAGCCTCAGCTACTTAGTGAGGCCCTCCACAACTTAGTGAGACCCTGTTTCAAAACAAAGAATAAAAATAGGGTTGGAGGTGTAGTTCAGAGGTAGAATGCCCCTGGGTTCAATCCCCGGTACCACAAAAAAAAAAAAAGAACATAACCTATTATGTTCTCACCCAGAATCCAAAGAGACACTTATGAGCAGGACCATTGAAATGGTGTCAATAAGACATTATTGACTTATAACATCAATAAGACATAAGACATAAAAATTTCTCAACTATTTGACAACTAGAACTAGTAGCAGGTTTTAGGTCACTGGGGGTGTGCCCTCAAAGGGGTTTATGGGAATCTGATCTTTTCTTTTCCTCTGATTCCAGCTGCCATGAGATGAACAACCTCCTCCACCATAAGCTCCCCACCATTACCTACTGGCTTACCACAGGCCAGAGCAACAAGGCCAATTAGTCATGGGCTGAAACTTCCAAAACTGTGAGCCAACATAAACCTTTCTCTCTAGAAGTTTATTTCAGGTATTTGTTACAGGAATAGAAAGTTAATATAACCTCAATATGAACTGTCAGTATGTCTGATTCATTAGTGTGTGAAGACACATATTTATTCTCTCGTCTATGTGTATAAAAATAATTTGATAGTAAGGGCCAGTTCTCCTGATTAGTTCAAAGATGCACTGAATACAATGAAAGAAGGATATAGCAGTTTCAGTTAAGCCAATGCATCTTTATATTGAGTCATAGCCCTCTCCAATACACATTATAATCATTTTGATTTTCTCATTCAAGAAACAGAATTTGTAGGGTAATTTGTAATATAGCTATTATAAATTTGATGTACCCTTTTAAAATTCAAGTTTTTTCTTGAAAAAAAACTTTTGTCACTTATATTAGATATTAAGTAGGAAATTTCAGTAACTAAATCAGAAATCAACGAACGTTACTTGAAAGTGCAAGTAACTCCACTCCATAAAAAGTCCTACAAAAAGTTACAAATTATTTATAATAGGTCTAGTTCCCCAGTTTAATATATCTTCAAAGCACTGAAAGGTGGTAAGTTTAAGAAATATTTAAGCTGGGTGTGGTGGCACACGCTTATAATCCCAGTACTTGGGAGGTTGAGACTGGAGGATCGCAGGTTCGCAGCCAGCCTCTGCTTCTTAGTGAGGATCTCTGCAACTTAGTGAGACCCTGTTTCAAAATAAAGAATAAAAAATAGGGCTGACGGTGTAGCTCAGAGGTAATGAATGCCCCTGGGTTCAATCCCCAGTACCACACACACAAGAAGAAATATTTAATTACAGCCAACGCTCTTCAATATCTGATAACTTCTGCTTCTTTCAGACATTGGGAAACCTCTGCTCCCTGCAGGAGAGCAGAATGCCTGGGCCTCTGCCCATCAACACGGTAGGAATCACCCCATGTAGACTCTAAGGCTAAGGTACCCTATCAGGAACCTCAGAGCAATCCTCTGGGAATAGTCTTTACGTGCAGGGCAAATGTCTTTTTAAAATAGTCAGTGTTGACTTATTTTCTATATATTAACTTACTTTGACATAGATCCTGGAGGTGGAGCCCATGTCATTGTTATGTTCCCCACTCACCCAGAACCCAGAGACTCTTATGAACGGGACCACTGAAATGGTGTCAATAAGGCATAAAGACTTCTCCATTTTAGTTGACAACTGGGATCTTTTCTGTAGAGGGCAGAGGCCTGTCTTAGAAGCACATTGAGATTATCATCTTGGACCAGCCCAATTTGGATACATGGTATTTGGCTGGGTGGGATCTGTCCGCAAACACATTCCAAGGGACCTGGTGTAATCTTTAAGGTGCTGTCTTTGATGTCGTCTCCACCCAGGAATGGTTAATCCCTCCTTCCCCTAAATTTGTCACATACCTGCCTCACTGACCATCTTTACCGTAACCTGAGATAATTGCTGATTTCTGTGTTTGATTAATCTTTACCGTAACCTGAGATAATTGCTGATTTCTGTGTTTGATTAATCTTTACTGTAACCTGTGATAATTGCTGATTTCTGTGTTTGATTAACTTTGAAAGTTCCTATAAAATTAAGGCCCTGGCTATAGAAGGCCAGAATTTGCCATCTTTATCTCCTCCCCAATCCCCGAATTATTAAATGTAATTATTTTGCAAATTACTATATCAGACTTCGTGTTGTTTCGTGCGAGAAGACTATTGTTAGGAAGCTGCCTGGTGCAGTGACCTTCCATGGCTGGAACCACAGAATTTAGGAAGCTGTCTGGGCAGCAACCGTCTGTGGCAGGAACCACAGAGTATTTGTCAGGAAGCTGCAGGGAGCAGCGACCTTCCGTGGCAGGAACCACGGAGTAGATTGTCCGCCGGAGTTGCCGCAATACTTTTCCAGACATAAAGTTATAACACAAAACTCTTCAAACATAAATATGATGCCTGATGCTTTTAATGCAGAAATAAATATATATTAAGTGAATAAACAGTAGGTTTCTCCTCCCTCCCCAGATCCCAGGCACATACCCCAAATCTATTCATCTGCGTATTTGTAGGGATTTTTTCCTCCAATTTATGCCAAGACATAAATTTTATAATCTTATGCTTTTTAGTATCATAGGATGCATTGGAAGAAAATATAGTCATTACTTTCTCTAATAAACTCATGTCCTTTAGTCATGATGTACATAACTCTTACATTTACTTTGTAAATCTTATTGATATGTCTTTGTTGCTTCTACCTCAAATCCTTGGGAGAAAGAAGAAGAGTTAAATACTTAAATATAAAATTGTAATACATCTTTTAAAGTATAAAGCCAGGTGTGGTGGCACATACCTGTAATATCAGTACTTGGGAGGTTGAGACAGGAGGATCACAGGTTTGAGGCCAGTCTCAGCAAGTAGTGAGACTCTCAGCAACCTAGTGAGACCCTGTTTCAAAATAAAAAATAAAGTAGGGCTGGGAGTCTAGCTTGAAAGTAGAATGTCCCCAGGTTCAATTCCCAGTGCCACAAAACAAAAAAAGCATAAAACAAAAATAAAGTATGATTTCTCTTATAAGCCTTTGTTTCAAGTTTTTAGGTATATTGTTCTTTTGTTAGCCACAGTTTGTTTGCTTTACCAAATGAGAAACTATAAAAAGTGTGTACTCTCATAAAGGAAAAATACCATTTGAAGCCAATGTCTGGTGAGTGCTGGCTCACCAGCGTTTGCTCTGTCATTGACCCCTGTGAGAATCCTGAAGTCCCCACCCTCAGTGAGTCACACAGGTCACCATGGATACAACCGCCTCTACCCTTCGCCTGCAGTGGAGGAGCAGCAGCTGTTGAACCACACTTGAGACCTTTGCCATTCTCTGTTCTATATAAATTGTACTGGTGAACACTTCAGATAATGTCACAATTGTTTTTGAAAGATTTTTTCAAATAATGTTACAGGAAACATCTGAAATATTAAGCAGCAACTAAAGTTTAATCTGTGAAGTGGAATAATAAACAAGCACTGTACCATACTACACTTAGTATAATAAGAGGTTATAGAGCTTTTCTTCAAATTTTCCTCTAACCAAATGGTATTTTAAAAACTAACAAAATACACAAAACACTATTGTATTTAGATTACTATTTCCAAAGGAAGAAAAATTTTTTATGATTTTTGATGGTCACTGTTTCTCATTGACACACTGCTATGAATTCTTAATTTCAGAAAAATAAAACATGTAGTTAAAACATAATTTTACCTTTCACCTTCCTTAATTTTTCCTATCTCCGAAATACTGATTTAAAAAGTTTTAGTTTATGTTCTAAAAATGTAGAGATGGTCTGTGATTTGTGATTACAAGTGTTTCTTATCCCTACATCCAGTGTATGGGGAAAATAGTATTTAATTACAAAAAGTAGCATACACACTATTTTCTCTTACTTGTATTCTTAATTCTCCTCTCTCACCAATAATTAATGACATTCATTCATGGTGGATCACATGGAAACACTTCATTAACGGTCTTTGTTGTAGAGCAGATGTTTATACTGGGAGGTGGGGAGATATTCACTGATCCTGGGAGAGGGTTATACATCCTCCTGCCATTGACAGCAGCCTCATGTAACCTGCTTTGGCCAATAAAAGATGAGTGGAAGCCCCTTCTAAGCAGAAGTTTTAAGAGGCAGAAAAAACTTAACCATGGTTTCATTTTTCTGTGCCATGAGATTTATTGCCTACCCAATAGAGACTGAATCTTAAGTGAAAATGGCATGGAGCAATACTGAAGCAATCTACAGTGGACACAGAATGAGCAAGAAAGTAACCTCTGTGTAAGCCCCTTGGACTTGGGGTCATTTGATATTGTAGAGTGACTTGGCCTTTCCTGAGTGGTACAAATAAATAAATTTAATGAAAGCCCTATGCCTTCCACAACCATGCTATTAGTTCATCTTGCTAGATGCTGCTTTATTCCTATAAAAGCAATAAATGTCCCTGGCGTCTACTAAAATAGTAAAAACTAAAAATTTCTATAATCCAGTGCAACTGTGGATAGTTATTTCCACTTCTATCACCCATTTTTCTCATTTCTTTCTTTACTGCAAGCTGTATTAAGCCCCTGATAACACCTCTCTTATTAGGTTTTGAGATTATAGCATAAATATGATCATATGCATTTCTTGCTACAATATTTTCTTATCTTCTTTTGCCTGTCTTGCACACATCTTGCCCCTTCTACTCACATCAACACTCCCTCCCCTTGCAAGGTAACAATGTTTCTGTATGTGTGCATACACATATAAACAGTCTTTTATCATATTTTGATTTATCAAAAAAAGCAAGAGCTAATTTCTTATTTTGTTGGAAGAGTTAATTTTATACATACTCTTTTGGATCTTCCTTTTCTCATTCAGTAGTAGCTAGTAAAATTCCCACCACCTCATGGGCAGTTACTACCAATTCATTCTCTTAAGTAAGTGTATAATATTCTATGATGTAGATACATCATATTCATTCAGTCATTCCCCTATTTTGAGTATTAAATTTATTTCTACTTTTTCAACAACACAATGTTATAATCATTTTATATATCTTCATAAGTCAATGGTTTTATTCCTAACAGATAGATTCCTATGAATAGATTTGTTGGGTCTAAGGGTATATGTGTTTTTAATTTTAATACATAATGCTTGTATTGGACAGGGTTCCCTAGATTAACAGAATTCACAGAATGAGTATATTTGAAAAAGGGATTTATCAGATGGGCTTACAGTTTGAAGCAATATAGTCCCAAGTTCTGACTGCACGTGGAGAGTCAGAGGAACCAGTAGCTGGTCGAGCGGTCTAAGAGCTGGAGTCTTAGGATTGGAGCAACTGCTAATTCAGTCCAAGTCCAAGATGTGAAGATCAGGAAGCTCTTCGGAGAAACGATGGTGAAGTTTCAGTTCGAAGGGCTGGAGGCCGACGATCTCAGACAAGAGCAGAAGATCAAGAAGCTCTTCAGAGAAACGGCAAAGTTCCAGTTCTATGAGCCGGAGGCCGACAATCTCAAGCGAGAGCAGATGCGTTTTCTTCGGAAAGAGTCGTGCAGCACTCTATGCGGCTTCTCCCTCTTTTATCTAAGTCCTGCACCTA
>PVJS01061715.1:0-10915 GCA_004027185.1 Glis glis | reverse complement strand
ACTATCAAACCCTTTTTCAGAGTGGCTGTACCACTTTGCATTCCTACCAGCAAGTATTAGAGTTCTAGTTGCTCCCCATTCTAGCCAGCACTGTGTAGTAATAGATTTTTTTTGTTTGGTTTTGTTGTTATTATTGTTTGTTGCTGTTGTTTTTGTGTTTTTTGGAGGGTTTTTTGTACTGGGGATTGAACCCAGGGGCATTCTACCTCTGAGCTACAAGTTTTTTAAAAATTTTAACCATACTAATGGGTATAGCATCTCATTGTGGTTTTTTAATTTTGAATTTCTGCTTCCTTGAATCCAGTCTTAGGAAACTGATGGGGATAAGAGGGTGAAATCACTGCCAGTTCAGTGGTACTTCAAAATTCAAACTGTTTCCTTAAGCTACCTTTTATTATTTACTTTTTAGAGTCTTCGTGTTACTTATTGCTATGTAACAGATTAACAAAATTTTTAGCAGCTTAAAATCACACATTTATGATCTCACAGTTTCTGTGGGGCAAGAACTTGGGCATGGCTTAACTGGGCACTTTTCTCCAGGATCTCTCATAAGCTGCTACAATTAAGGAGGGGGCTGGGCTGCAGCCATCTGAAGGCTTGATAGGGGAGGGGTCCGCTTCTAAGCTCATGTGGTTGTTGGCAGGATTCAGTCCCTCACAGTCTGTTTTGACTTTGCTGGCTTTTGGCCAGAGACTTCCTCCAGGTCCTTTGCCTTGTGGGCCCTTCCAACATGGCAGCTTACTTCATCAAAAGCATGCAGCTGTGAAGGCATTAGGAATCTACTAGCGGGATGGAAAGTCACACTCTTTTATCATCTAGTCACAGAAGTGACATCCCAACACCATTGCCATATTCTATTGATTAGAAGCAAGTCACTAGGACCAGCCCACACTCAAAAAGAGGGGAATCGCACAAGGCTGTGAGTTGACCAGAAGGTAGGGATCATTGAGGGCCTTGTACAGTCTGCCTGCTATAGTCCTCAAATAGCTGCTCCACTGATTCTTTCCAGGCCTATAGACTTATTCCATGGGAGAGAAAGGATTGAGTGGGAAAACTGTCCTTATTCCTTCCATCTTACCCAGACTGAAACCCCCTGGGAAGCTCTTTCTGTTTTTGGTGCTGTGCTGGGTATAGAACTTGGCAAATGCTCTACCACTGAATTATACATTCAGTCCACTGGGAAGCTTTTTGATATAACCAATGAACATCCAAGGTTAATTCAAGGTGAAATTATTTTTTAAAACACAAGGCATTTAGAACCAATCTAGGCTTAAATTAAGCAGTGGTCAAAATTTAAATTTTGATGTCTACTAATCATTTATTAAATCACAATCAAAGAAAGCTTAAGTTCTGTATCTAAGATGGAGCCTTTTTGAGATTGACCTTCCATACCTCAAACCATGATAGCTGTTTCATCCTGTCATTGTGGCTGCTGACCAGGTAACCCCAACAAACACTTCTGGTCAGCACTGACCTTTATGAATTTCTTCCACCTGATAGTGACTCATAATCTACCTTTGATTCATTTTAATAACTTCCTATGACTTTCAAATTCAACCACTCTTTTACTGAATGTGATTTTTTCCATACTTAAGCCTTATCCTTGGAGATATGCTTGATCCTTTCTCTTTGTTTAAGTGTAAAATTATTTGGTATTCCTTTCTTCTCTTCAAAAGTGTGTGAGCCCTTTAAATCAGGGTTCCTTGAGCCAGTGTGGTAATGCACACCTTGAAGGCTAAGACAGGAGAATCACAGGTCTGAGGCCAGCCTCAGCAACTTTGCGAGAACCTCAGCAATTTAGTGAGACCCTGTTTCAAAAAATAAGGGCTGGGGGTACAGCTCGGAGGAGAATGTCCCTGGGTTCAATTCCTAGTACCAAACAACAACAACCATAATAAAAGAACAAGGGTTCTTTGAATTTTTTGGATTATAAACCCTTTGCAGTAAAAAAACTTTGAAAATGGACCCTTGATACAAATATATTCACTAATTTACTGCTACTACCACTGAACTCATATATTGTGTATATAATCGAATATACATGGAAATATAAAAGTTAATAAGAATAAGAAAGTAGATTAAAACTTAAGTTCTAATGTTTTCACTCTCTTACAGGTCTCTGTGCATCTTCTTGGGGGCAGGTACCCCAATTTTGGCGACTACCAGGAGTGAGTAAGTGGGGGTTGGGTGTGATTGCTTACCATTGGTCCCAGCACCAGAAGGCTAGCTGAGAGTTGCCATAGCTGGGAGACCAGTCCTGTCTGAGCCCCCACTTTGGTGCTATCAGGCATTGAGGTATCAGGGGCCATGCATGGACACACCCCCTAAGTCCTCCCACCAAGCAAATCTGTGCACATCACTGTGATCTCAGTCTACTCCCCGATCTATCTACTGTGCCTAGATTCAAGCATACTCTTCAGGGTGTGTCGTGATCAATAATAAGAGCTGCCCTTTAGAAATACTTTGCCTTGGCAGAAATTGGAACTGTGGCCAGTTCCAGGAAGTTCATGAAATAGGAGAGCTTTGCCTGCAATGCCACCTCTCCCCCTAGTGAGGTAGCCAGCCTTCTCCCATCCCCTTCATCTTTCCAAAGTTTGCTACTACCACAGGATAACCAAGTGTCCTAGTTTGGGGTTCCCTCAGTAGCAGAGCCTGAAGCAAGCATTACAGAGCAATATATTTATTGGAAGATGAAGAAGGTAAAGCCAGTAAGGGAGTGAGAAAAAAAAGGGGGGAGGCAGCAAAGGAAGAGTAAGCCTGCAGAGGTGGAGAGGGCAGCCATTTTTCATTCTTTTTTTTTTTTTTTTGCGGTACCGGGGATTGAACCCAGGGGCTTTCTACCTCCGAGCTACATCCCCAGCCCTATTTTTTATACTTTATTTTGAAACCGGGTCTCACGAAGTTGTGGAGGCCTCACTAAGTAGCTGAGGCTGGCAGCAAACCCAGATCCTCCGGTCTCAGCCTCCCAAGTACTGGGATTACAAGCGTGCGCCACCACGCCCGGCCCATTTTTCATTCTTGACAGGCACCTTTCCCAACCCACTCTAATTGCAGCATTAGCCTCAGGAGCGCAGTTCATCTGCTACTTCGTTCCACTCTCCCATTTCCCATCCTTGTTAAGTACTGAAGAATGTGCATGTTTCTGAGAACACTCTCTTCTCTCCCCACCTCTTTTCTTCTGGCTACTGGCTACTTGGTCGGTCATCAGATTTGTGTATCACTTCTTCTGGTAAACCTTCTCTCATCCTCTTTTCTGGGATAGGACTTTCTCTGTACCCCCATAGTGTCCTCTACCTATCCTATTAGAGATTCTGTCATAATGTTTTGTTTTCATGTAATAGATACTTCTATGTGCCTGGCATTGTTATGGGTACCTGAGGCTTATAATCCAAGAGGGAGGCAGATTTTAATTTGCATTTTTATTGCTATTTATTTATTTAATTATTTATATGGTACTGAGGATTGAACCCAGTGGTATTCTACCACTGAGTTATACCCCCAGCCCTTTCATATTTTGAAACAGGGTCTTGCTAAATTGCGGGGCTGGCCTCGAACCTACGATCCTCCCAATCTCAGCCTCCCAAGTACTGGGATTACAGGCATGTACCACCACTTCCCACTTTGCCATTTCTTATCTACCTAAGTGTTTGCCCCACCAGCTTCTGTGTATTTTTGTTCACTGTGTCCCTTCCCTCAGCACACCTCAATAAACATTTGTTGAATAGAATGGAAGAGCACAAAGCACTTCAGTCCAGGGTGATTTGGCATTGCCATGGCCTTATTCAGGGGGAAACTGTTCTCTCACTTTTTGGTCAGTGATGATGTGCCAAGTGAGAAATTAACTGACCCACTTTGATTGTGAACGGAACAAATCTGCTAATGAGTGGGTTTAGAACTCTTAACATGACTTTGCCCATTATTTTTTTCTTTTTTCAGGCTGGGAGAACACATCCCTGCTCAACTGCAGGAAAGTCAAAGAACATCTGAGAAGAAGCTAAAACCTGAATTTCACAAACACACAAGGTGCTGACCCAGACGGTATTGTGTAATGATTATAAACAGGGGTCCTATCCCAGTACTTTGGGAGGTGGAGACCGGAGGATCCGGGTTCGCGGCCAGCCTCAGCTCTCTCTCTCTCTCTCTCTCTCTCTCTCTCTGTCTCTCTCTCTCTCTCTCTACTTAGTGAGGCCCTCTGCAACTTCGTGAGACCCGGTTTCAAAATAAAGTATAAAAAATAGGGCCAGGGGTGTAGCGCGGAGGTAGAACGCCCCTGGGTTCAATCCCCGGTACCGCAAATAAAATAAAATAAAAAAATAAACAGGGGTCCTAGAGTCAAAGTTCTCAGGTTCAAATCCCAGCTCTGCCCTTCATTTGCAGTGTGACTTAGGGCTACCATTCTTCATGTATAAGTAGGGAATAATAGTAGTATATACTTCATAGGATGGTGTGTGGATTAAATAAGCTTAACACATGTGGAACTAATAAGTGTCTAGAACACAATAAGTACTCAATCAATGTTATTATCATTATTGCAATGTATTCACATATATCAGTGTTGGCTCATTTAGTAATTGGAGGCTGTCTATAGGACTCCTTGTGGTGTTCAAAGTAACATTTCAGTGTTCTCTGTACAATAGGAAAAAAGTGAAGTTGTCCATTTAAAGAAAATTCTAACTTTTAAACAAATTATATCAAGGGTACAGCCAACTCATTCATCGTCCAGAGGCTGGCTGTTAAAATAACCACCTAAATCCCAAATTCTTTCCTTTCTTTCTGTGATTAAACAAATATTTGGTGAGTACCTCTTATGCACCAGGGATGCCAAGAGGAATGGAATGGGTCTTTTCCCTTTAGGATTTCACATGTAAAAGGGCAAATTACAGCACACTTTAGGAAGCTCTATAATTGGACACACATACATGGCTTTGAGAGCCAGGAGACAGAATGACTAATTCCCCTTTGGTGATTCAGGAAAGGCCTCACACAGAGGAGGTGACATTTCAACAACTGTATCTAGACATAGCCATCATTTATTCGCTGTGGACTGAGCAGGCATTTGGCTGGAAATTCTGCCATATAGCACCATTGTCCACTATTTTTTTGGAAGCCTGGATAATTATACTATCATTTACAATGTGTATGGCAGCCTCATCAGATCCTAGTTTTGGTGTCCCTGCCATGGAAACCGGTATAGTTGTATTACCTCATAATGAAGCCCTCTGGTAATATTTAATATGCTAATAAAGTACAGAAGCCCAAAGCTGCCTTTCCAGTTATTTTTAAAGGGAGTCCATTAGATTAAATAGCAAGCTAGGTAACCATTTTCCTAGCTCTCCTGTGGCTCTCAATTGCAGAAAGGCATTGGGCTAAAGAGCAGCTTGGGTGGGGTTATGAAATGGTTATGTCTGGAGTCCTGTAAATCCTGATTGGCGAAGCCTATGGACAGTAAGTTGAAACACATATGCTGAGTAACCAGCTAGGAATTGTTTGGGAGGAAACTTACTAGCAGCATAACTACAGTCAGCATGAAGACTCTGGGAATAAGACCATCCCTGGATTGCCTTGAAAGATAGCTGAACTGTGGCAGTTGGCATCCATTACTAAATTTAGCACTTAAGAGTTTTTAAATGTGTCTTCCTCCTCTTCCTTCTGAAACTCAGCAAAACTACAGGTCAGCTTGCTTTACTTTTCCTTTCTGTTAATGAAGGGATGTTAATATCTCTCTCTCTTTTTGTGGTACTAGGGATTGAACCCAGGGGCATTCTACTTCCGAGCTACACCCCTAGCTCTTTTTATTTTTAATTGCTAAACAGGGTCTCACTAAATTGCTGAGGCTAGTCTCGAACCTGCCTCCTGTTTCTGCCTCCCAAGTATTGGGATTACAGTCATGTGCCACTGTGCCTGGCTGTGAATCTCCCTTTCATAAATAGATTCTCCAGCAAGAAGCGAATTGAACAGCTAGGGGAATACAAATGTCACATGAACTAGTTTGCAGCACTATTCCCAACAGCTGCTCCTTTAAATCCCTGTCTTTCTAGCCCTAAGGAAGAATATTTTATTTTCCCATTTCCTTCTCTTAATTGTCCCCAGGTTTCTGCAATATTTTTTAAAAATCATCTTCAGTTGTCCCAAAGAATGCTTTTCAGTCCTTGGTTACTGAGCTCCTCTTTTCTACCTGTACTGATGTGGATTATTTCTGCAAACAGCAGCCTGGTCCTGCCTGGACGGAGTGTGGTCCCCTTGGAAGCAGTCATGTGACTGCTGACTTTGCAGCCCATTACTTGAGCACATCTCTTTATTTCCAGGCCAGGAACAGAACAGGGTTGGGGCAGACAGCCGCAGCTCACAGGCCAGCTCAGCCTCTCCCAGATCTGTGGCTCTGGGCTTGATTTCCAGGCTGAAAGTCAAAGCAGCCTGGCACTGCTCTAGCTATTTCTTTGCTTATGTGTGTGTATGATTATTTAGGTAAGAGCTCTCACTGCAGAGATGTGACGTACGTGTGGTATATGTGTATGTGTGTGAGGAGTGTTCCAGAGACAGCTGGAATTGTACCTCTTTTCTTTCAGACCTCTGCATTCCCTCGTAGAGAAGCCTTTTTTCTCATCTTTGTTTCTCTTGAAACACCTGGAGTGAGGAAAACCTCTGCATTGGCCCAAGAAGAAGATATAAGGTAATGTGTTTGTTTGTTGTTACACATTATGGGCAGGCTGAATTCTACATTATAAACATGTATCATGTGGCAACAGAAGAGGGACCTTGCACTCAACTAGAGTATATGTTATTGCTTGCTTTGCAATTTATCAAAATGATTTTTTTCAGAAATGCTGACTGTAAATCAGTTATCATTTTAAAAAGGTGAACAGATGACTTTGCAATCTGAAGGGTTTTGGCCTATTTCAAATGAACTTAATATTTGAAAAATCTTTGTTGTCACTTGGGTGAAAGCCAAGAAATGAGGAAAGGGTACTTTGAGAAACTCTTCTAGGCAGGTTCATGGGTGTTCCCCAAACTCCACTACAGTACAACTTCATATTTAGTGATCTTCCTTTAGGTCCTTCAGCCTTTTGTAAGCTTAGAGGGCCACAAAGTTTCCATCTATCTGTAACAAATGGAAACAGAGTTCCTTGCAATATTTAAGAATTCTCTAGTGATTTATTTTTTGCATAGTCTCCATCCTGAAACTAAGGCATAGCTAGCCTTTCAGTGGCAGACATTTTTGTTCTTTTTTATTTTTGTTTTGTACTAGGGATTTAACCCAGGGGTGTTCTACCTCTGGGGTAAACTTCCAACCCTTTTTATTTTTTTATGTTGAAACAGGGTCTAAGTTGCTGAGTCTCGCTAAGTTGCTGAGGCTGATCTTTTTTTTTTTGTGGTACTAGGGATTGAACCCAGGGGCGTTCTACCTCCGCGCTACACCCCCGGCCCTATTTTTTTATACTTTATTTTGAAACTGGGTCTCACGAAGTTGTGGAGGGCCTCACTAGCTAGAGAAAGAGAGAGAGAGAGAGAGAGAGAGAGAGAGCTGAGGCTGGCCGCGAACCCAGATCCTCCGGTCTCTGCCTCCCAAAGTACTGGGATTACAAGCGTGCACCACCATGCCCAGCTCCTGAGGCTGATCTTGAACCTGAGATTCTCCTGTTTCAGCCTCCCAAGTACTGGGATTACAGGTGTGTGCCCCTATGGCCCACTCATTTTTGTTATTTAATGATTAAACAGACTAAGCCTTCAGCTCTGCCACTAATCAGTTGTCCCAGGGAGTATGGTATTTAATTTCTGACCCTCAGTTTCTTCATCTTAATATGGAGGTAATGATAGTACCTTGAAGGTTTGCTGTGAAGATTCACTGGAATAATAGAAATATGAAGGACTTACCATGCTGGATACATAGTAATTCCTTAATAAACAGTAGTGATTTTAGCTATAATAATAATAATAATAATAATAATAATAACAACTTACTATTATTATTGTACTGGGGATTGAACCCAGGGGCATTCTACCTCTGAGCTACACCCCCAGCCCTTTTTTTATTTTGAAATAGGGCCTTACTAAGTTGCCAAGGCTGACATTGAACCTGCAATCCTTCTGTCTCAGCCTCCCAAGTACTGGGATTACAGGTGTATGCCACTGCACCCAGCTAGCTGTTATTATTATTACTGGTATAGTATTCTTCAGGATCTTGGAGCTCTGAAAGGAGGGAGAGCCCATTTCTTTGTGAATCTTCAATTATCACAAGACCTGTAGACATCCAAGGGTTTTAGTCTCTGGGAGGCCCCCAAGCAAAGCATTCTGAAGGAAGCAATTTGAGCAAACACGGTGGGTACCCACCTATGTGTGGCCCCTCCTAAGTTATCCAATAAGAAGACTTGCTGTTTGTTCAAGTCATTTCTTTCCACCACTGAGTTCCTCAGTAAGACCTTAGTACAAGTCAGTAAGGAATGCTGTATTATCTCTATTTTCTTATGAGGAAACAGAGGTGCAGAGGAATCTTTGACAAGCTGAGAATTCAAACTCCAGTTTGTCTGTTCTAAATGCAGGGCTCCACTGGGCCAGCATTATGGCAGTCAGGAACAGCAGCTGTTCTTGAGATGCTTTTCCTCAAAAGAGTCCCCTGTTAATCTCTTTGGGAAACAATGTCAGCTCTGTCTTAGAGATTCACACTACACATTAATCTATTGAAGGCTCCGAGAAGTCCTGCAATAAAGAAACCATATAGGCAAACACGCTTTGGCAAACCTGGTACCAGACCAAGCTACCTCCTCATTACAGTCATATGGAATGTACCAACAGATACCTTCAGATACCTTCTGGTGGTTGGTAGTTTTCTCCCTTTTCCTATCCTTTCATCTGATGAGACCCAGGAAGAATCACCAGCTCAGTCTTATACATCTCCCTTTAATCAATTTAAGACCCCAGACACAAGCAAATGTCACAGTATTCTATAGGTAGAAGGGAGTGGCAGAAGGGACTTTTCTAGTGGAGTCTATTAGGAATTCCTCTATGTCTATTAATTATATTTAGGTCACAGACATCAGGCTATAAAACCTTTGTTTAAGTGATTGGCAGAGAGAATACAGAGGGTGAGCCTGACAAGGTATCTGTCCTCCATGCTAGTGTCTACATAGTCCAAGGTGGAAGACTTATAGCTGACTACTTAACTCCCACTGTGGTGGTGGTGGTGGGGTAGTTGATGCCAAAAGGGTGGCTGTGGGTTCCAGGTTTGAGTTCCTCTGGGTCAGAGCCTGAGTGAGAATTTCTCACAAAGGCCAACATTTCTAGGAAAAACCTGAGTTTCTGGTGTGGAGAATTGCCCAACTGACGTCTAGAATATTGCATGATAGACTCATGCATGGTCAGGGGGGCTGAGCCAAGGTGTGGGAGCTGGAAAGAGATTCACTTTTTTTTTTTTTTTTTGCGGTACCGGGGATTGAACGCAGGGGCGTTCTACCTCCGCGCTACACCCCCGGCCCTATTTTTTTATGCTTTATTTTGAAACCAGGTCTCACGAAGTTGCGGAGGGCCTCACTAGGTAGAGAGAGAAAGAGAGACAGAGGAGAGAGAGGAGAGAGAGAGCTCGAGCGCGCGTGCGTGCTGAGGCTGGCCGCGAACCTGGATCCTCCGGTCTCCGCTTCCCAAAGTACTGGGATTACAAGCTTGCGCCACCACGCCCGGCCAGAGATTCACTTTGAAATGAAATAATGCTAAGAATGAATAAGGACAATCTTAGGAAGGTGGGGCTAGCAACTGGAGAATGTTCTGTGGTGAAGGCGAGGCTGGCTCCATGAGCCACCCATCTTTTGTTCTTTCCTTGTGTTTTCAGCTTTGAAAATGAAAGTGGTTAGGATGAAAAGAACTGAACAACATCACACAGTTCCATCCTCCAGTTCCCCCCAACCACCCCATAGTAAAAACCTTTTAGCGGAAGCCCTTCCTTTTGCAGACTCTACTTGAGTGCCGCAGATGAGTCGCTGTTTTGTGTTTACTCTTTTAATCCATCCCTGGTATATATTGAAGGGGGCAGCAGCACTTGGAAAGTTTCAAGCTTGTTTTTTTTTTTGTTGTTAAGGTTCACCCCAGGGGTTTGTGTGTGTGACAAGGGCATTGGTGGACCTTTGGGAACTTCGTGGAAGCCCCAAACTCTTGAGCCTGAGAATTCCTTTCAGGCCCCAGGGAATTGCTTCTTCAGATACTTTCATTAGTGCACTAAGTGTTCTCCTGATGCTGACAGAGGGTGGGAATGGAAGAAGCTTAGGTTTTACCAAGTCGTGGAAAATCCCCAAATCATCTTTATCAGCTTTACAGTCAGCCAGAGGGGTCCTCAGAGGCGCCACATACACTGCCCACAAACCTGCCTTGATGTCTTGGTTGGGCAGCGTGTGGGAGATATAAGTGGCACCTCTCCTTAAGCAGCTCCTGTTTTGGTGAGAAGTAAAATGAATTGACTCTTTTCTTTTCTTTCTTTCTTTTTTTGACCTATTACCTGAGAGAGAAAAACAGTTTAAAAATAACAAAAATAGTATGAGAATTTGAATAGCCAATTATTTTTTGCTAATAGACAACCAAAGAATTCTAGAACAATTATTTCTATCATGATTTTAAAATTTGCTTTGAAAAAGTATGTATAAGCACTACCCATTTTCTGCTTCAATAAAAGGCTTTTGTATAATCAAATAGCACAGATCTGCACAAAATGATCTACTAATAATGACTTTTAATGATTAAGTTTTTAAAGGACTCTGGTTTAGAAATATTCATCCCTTTATTCATCCATTCAGCATTTATCAGATATGTGCTATTTGAAAGGCATTGTGTGGATGCCAAAAGTTCAAGGGGTATTTAGAAGGAAAGTTATGCATGGAGCTAACAGTCTAACAGAAATGTCCTCAAGTTTGATGCTTCTTAAATTCCTACTGAA
>PVJS01061714.1:0-10917 GCA_004027185.1 Glis glis | reverse complement strand
CCGCAAAAAAAAAAAAAAAAAAAAGTATAAAAAAATAGGGCCGGGGGTGTAGCACAGAGGTGTTTACGCCCCTGGGTTCAATCCCCGGTACCGCAAAAAAAAAAAAAAATTTATTTCAAAGTTAGCCTCAGAAATTAACTCAAAACATGTTAATTTTTTTAAAAGTACCTAAGCATAAGTAAAAGAAAAGCTAGTTTTTTGTTGTTGTTTTGTTTTTTATGGAACTGGGAACTGAACCTCTGAGCTACACTCCCAGCCCTATTTTATTTTAATTTTGAAACAGGGTCTCGCTAGGTTGATGAGTCTCACTACTTGCTCAGGTTGTTCTCAAACTTGTGATCCTCCTCTCTCACCCTCCCAAGTGCTGGGATTACACGCGTGCGCCACCAAGTCCGGCAAAAACCTAGTTTTCGGTGGTTTCACCCAACAAATTATTCCTCCTAATAAAATTCTACTATCTTTACTATCAAAGTAAAAGTACAATTACTTAACAACTTTAAGATTTTCTAAATTAATCAAAATAAACATGCTTATAGATTCATATGTTTTGAATAACTTTCTCCTAGGGAAAATAATCAATGCTTTTTGTATCAGGTGCCATTTAACTTTTTTATAATATGTCACTTTTCACCACCCAACACTTCTAATATATGTATGTAAATGACATCTTAGGTCATAAACTCATAAACTCTGTAAGTCTTTGTGTTTCTTTTTTAAAAAGCAGCACTAACTACTAGCTGGGCGTGGTGGCTCACGCCTGTAATCCCAGTATTTGGGAGGCTGAGACAAGAGGATCCCAGGTTCAAGACCAGCCTCAGCAACTTAGTGAGACTCTCAGCAACCTATCAAGATGCTGTTTCAAAACAAAAAATAAGCTGGGTGTGGTGGCACACGCTTGTAATCCAGTACTTGGGAGGCTGAGACAGGAGGATCACAGGTTCGAGGACAGACTCAGCAAGTAGTGAGACTCTCATCAACCTAGTAAGACCCTGTTTCAAAATAAAAATAAAATTGGGCTGAGGGTGTAGCTCAGAGGAAGAATGCCTTTGAGTTCAATCCCCAGTATCAAAATAAGAAATAAATAAATAGCCGGGCGTGGTGGCACACACTTGTAATCCCAGTACTTGGGAGGCTGAAACAGGAGGATCACAGGTTCTCGGCCAGCCTCAGCAATTTAGTAAGCCCCTCCACAACTTAGACCCTTTTTCAAAATAAAGAATAAAATAGGGCTGGGGGTGTAGCTCGGAGGTAGAGTGTCCCTGGGTTCAATCACCAGTACCACACACACACAAAAAAAAAGAGCTGGGGGTGGAGCTCAGAGGTAGAATGCCCCTGGATTCAATCTCCAGTACAACCAAAAAAAAAAGTATGTTTGTTTATCAAGTTCTCATCTTATTTGGACTGTGACACCAACATCTTACTCCTTACTCTGAGATATGTAAAAATCAGATACACAAATGAATACCTAATAAATATCAAATGAAACCAAAATTCCACTTGCTGAAATACTGAGCAGTTAATTTTTTGAAGGGATGTAATGCAGAGATGTTAATTAAAGCAAAACAAAACTGACACCTCCCACTTGTCACGGAAGGTGGCTGAAGTGACATGAACCTGTGTTGCGCTCTAGCTGCGTGGTCTCCAAGCCATACTTGGTGCTGTGGGCATGATGCTCAACTCGCCTCCACATTTGTTCAAGGAAGTCAAAATGCTACCTAATGACGTCAGCTCAACTCGCCTCCACATTTGTTCAAGGAAGTCAAAATGCTACCTATCTTGTACCATAGTTGTGAGGAAGAGATGGAGACATTTAAACTCTGCAGTGCTGGCAAGCGAGGGTGCACACGCACATGGGTATGGCAGGGAAACACTAAAACCATGATAGATGCTGACTGGATAAACTAGTCAACTTTCAAACACGTAGCGCATCAAGGAAGGAGAGAGGAAAATGATAAAAAGCACATGCTTTGCTACGAAGTTCAAGCCAGTTCTGAATGTTCTTAGTCTCCTTGCTATACTTCTCTACGCCTACACGGTTCACAATTTTTCTAAGGCCTGAAGAGTGTATTTTACCCTATGTGAGATATTTTCTTCACTAGATGTTAAAATAAATGTCAAAAAGAGCTTAATGTTAGATTGTCAAAATATTCAGACTTACGTGTTTATTGTAGCATTATTTATAAAGTATTCATTTTTATCAGTTAGAAATCAAACGACGTGGTGGCACACGCTTGTAATCCCAGTACTTGGGAGGCTGAGACAGGAGGATCACAGGTTCACTGCCAGCCTCAGCTACTTAGTGAGGCCCTCTGCAACTTAGTGAGACCCTGATTCAAAATAAATAATAAACACTAGGGCTGGGGGGTGTAGCTCGGAGGTAGAATGTCCCTGGGTTCAATCCCCGGTATGGCCAAAAAAATAAAAATAAAAATTCCTAAAACTTTAGAATACTTGAACTTTTAAATCAAACTGATGATCAACTTAAAAATTCTACAGCACATCAAAACTTTAGCAGACGGTAAAAATAAATGCTTGATATACCTCAGAAGCAGCATAATGCACACGCTGTAATTATTTTAAAAATACATTAAAAGCCTGGCAAGGTAGGGCACACCGGTAATCCCAGTACTTGGGAGGCTGACAGGAGGATCGCAGGTTCAAGGACAGCCTCAGCTACTAGGGGCTGGTTGTAGCTTGGAGGGAGAATGACCCTGGGTTCAATCTCCAGTACCACAATTAAAAAAAAAAAAAAAACCAGCTACTTACAGTATGAAGTTGTCTAAAGAGTTCAAAAGTAATGATAGTAACTGACACAGATTATTACAATGAATTTCTTAAATGTCCTGAAAAGCTGGGGTCATTTTTGTCAGTCTCCACATCCTTTGTAACTGTAGAAAAACAATACTAATTCCTTCAGAGACCTTCCTAACACAGGACTTTAAGTGTGAACAACTAGAACCATGACTATCATGTTGAAATACTACTATGTAATAAAGATTCTAAGCCGGGCGTGGTGGCGCACGCTTTTTAATCCCAGTACTTGGGAGGCTGAGACAGGAGGATCACAGGTTCGAGGTCAGCTTCAGCAATTTACTGAGACCTTCCGCAACTTGTGAGACCTTGCTTCAAAATAAAATAATAAAATGGGGCTGGGTGTATAGCTCAAAAGCGGAATGCTCCTGGGTCCCATCCCCAGCACCACACACACACAAAAAAACAAGATTCTAAGCTACAATCTCATGCTTTACCTTCATGACTCCCTTGTTACCATTCCAACTCTCTCTGGTTCTGCAAAGTTTAAGGACATCCGTTCACTCATCCTTTTTCAGTGATTTTTATGTGTTTTGAACTTTCTCCCCGATTGGGTCACAAACCAAACAGCAAAGATTAAAACCACGGTGGGGACCTCATTACCCAGCACCAATGTAAGAGAGATTCTGGTGGCACTGATCACAACAGTCCTCTTCTCTTCTTCTGGGTACTACAGATGGAACCCAGGGGCACTCTACCTCCGAGGAGCTTCGCCCCCAACCTTCTTGAATTTCTGCTTTCCACCAGAGTCTCGCTAGGTCGCTGAGCGTCTCGCTAAGTGGCTGAGGCTGGTCTAGAACCAGCGATCGTCCGGTCTCCTCTCTGCCTGGGATAACCAGCGTGCACCCCCACGCCCGGCCCCCCTCGGACAAGGAAGTCGTGCTCCAGCCGGCCAGGCCAGCCATGCTGGAGCACACTTGTCAAGCCCCGCCGCGGTGACAAGTGCTGCTGACCTGTCCTCCGAGTCCATGCGGCTGAGCGGCTCGCCGTCCGACGACATCTCCAGGCTGCCCCGCCGGCCGCCCGAGGTCGCGCTGCCGCCGCCGCCGCCGCCCGTGCCGTAGCCCTCGTCGCCCGCGCTGGACACGACGCTGCTGCTGCTGCTGCCGCCGCCGCCGCCGCCGCCGCCCCCGGCCGGGCCCTTGCGGCCCGCGGCGCCCGCCTGGCCGGCCCCGCGCGAGCGCGCCTCGTCGCCGCTGCTGCCGCCGCTGCCCGCCAGGCTCTCGGCGCCGCTCTCCTCCTCGGCGTCGGCGTCGGCGTCCGCGTCGTCGTCCTCGTCCTCGTCCTCGCCCGCCTGGCTGGCGCTCTCGGGGCTCGGCTCCGACATGCTCTCGGCCGCGCCGCCGCCCGCGCCGGGCCCCGCGCCGCCGCCCACGCCCGCGCCCGTGAGCAGCAGCGCCGCCACCGCCTGCGCCTCGGCCTCCGCCGCCTCCTCGTCCTCGTCCTCGTCGTCGTCCCGCGCCAGCGCCGCCGCCGCCATGCCGGGGCTGCCGGGGGGCAGCGGGCTCAGGCGGGACAGCTCCTCCAGGTCGGCCATGTCGGCGAGAGCGGCGGCCATGGCGGGCCTGCGCCTGCTCCTGCGCCTCCCTCCCTCCGCCGCCGCCGCCGCCGCGCGCGCTCGCCCGCCCCCGCCCAGGCGCCCCAACTCCGCCGCCGCCGCCGCCGCCGCTGCCGCCGCCGCCGCCGCCGCCGCCGCCGCCGAGCGGGAGGAGGGCCCGCCAGCTGCGTCAGCCGCCACACGCGCTACGGAGCCCGCGCGGGGACAGCCCGGCGCGCACGCGGAGAGCGCAGTGCGCCTGCGCAGGGCCCGAGGCCCCGCCCCGCCGCGCGCCCCGCCCACCCCGCCCGCGCGCCCCGCCCACCTCGCCCGCCCGCCGCCAGGGTTCCCGCGGGGTCTGTGCGCCCGCCGTGTGCTGCAGGGCTAAGGGGAGAGAGGGCTGCAAGGACCCAAAGCCAGCGCGCCTCGAACCCCAGGGATTGGCGAGGCTGAGACGGGAGGGACGCACGTCCGAGGCCAGCCTCAGCGATTTAGCGAGACCCTATTTCTTTTTTTTTTTTTTCCAGGGCATTCTACCTCTGAGCTACACCCCCAGCCCTATTTTATTTTCATTTTGAAACAAGGTCTCTCTAGGCTGATGAGAGTCTCACTACTTGCTGAGGCTGTCCCCAAAACCTGCCATCCTCCTGTCTCAGCCTCCCAAGTACTGGGATTATAGGTGTGTGCCACCACACCCGGCTATTTGTGTGTGTGTGTTTGTGTGCTGGGAATTGAACCCAGGGGCATTCTACCTCTGAGCATCATCTTCAGTCCTTTTTATTCTTTATTTTGAAACAAGGTCTCACTAAGTTGCTGAGGCTGGCCTTGAACCTGCAATCCTCCTGTCTCAGCATCCCACGAACTGGGATTACAAGTGTGTGCCACCACACCCAGCTATTTAACTTAACTTTATTTATTATTTTTATTATTATTTTATTCATTAATTTTTTTTTTTTTTGGTACCGGGAATTGAACCAGGAACATTCTACCTCCGGGCTACACCCCCAGCCCTATTTTTTAATTCTTTATTTTGAAACACGGTCTCACTAAGTAGCTGAGGCTGGCCGTGAACCTGCGATCCTCCTGTCTCAGCCTCCCAAATACTGGGATTACAGGCGTGCGCCACCACCACTCCCGGCTTTATTCATTAATTTTTATTTATTACTATTAACTTTTGTTTATTAATTTTGGGTGGTACTGGGGATGGAACCCAGGGGCGCTCTACCTCCTAGCTACACCCCCAGTGCTTTTTATTTAGAAATAGGAGCCGGGTGTGGTGGCACACGCTTGTAATCCCAGTACTTGGGAGGCTGAGACAGGAGGATTGCAGGTTCACGGCCAGCCTTAGTGAGGCCTCCGGAATTTAGCTAGACCCTGTTTCAAAATAAAGAATAAAAAATAGGGCTGGGTGTGTAGCTCGGAGATAGAATGCCCCTGGGTTCAATCCCCAGTACCAAAAAAAAATTAATGAATAAAATAATAATAAAAATAATAAATAAAGTTAAGTTAAATAGCTGGGTGTGGTGGCACACACTTGTAATCCCAGTTCGTGGGATGCTGAGACAGGAGGATTGCAGGTTCAAGGCCAGCCTCAGCAACTTAGTGAGACCTTGTTTCAAAATAAAGAATAAAAAGGACTGAAGAGGATGCTCAGAGGTAGAATGCCCCTGGGTTCAATTCCCAGCACACACACACACACACACACACACACACACACACACAAATAGCCGGGTGTGGTGGCACACACACCTATAATCCCAGTACTTGGGAGGCTGAGACAGGAGGATGGCAGGTTTGGGGACAGCCTCAGCAAGTAGTGAGACTCTCATCAGCCTAGAGAGACCCTGTTTCAAAATGAAAATAAAATAGGGCTGGGGGTGTAGCTCAGAGGTAGAATGCCCTGGATATAATCCCCAGTACCACACAAAAAATAAATAGATAATAATAAAGGGCTTGGGGTATAGCTCAGGGTAGAATGCCTCTGATTTCAACCTCCAGTACCAAAAAAAAACAAAGACTTGATATGATTCAAGTCTTAATGTATGGTGATATGGGGAAAGTGTATGCAAGTTAGATACTTGGAAGTTATAGGCATCAAAGTCACAATCTATATACTCTAGCTAGTTTATACTTGAGACTAAAAATGAGCTATCTTGGAATTGGCTTTTTTTTTTTTTTAGAAAATTGTGAGATTCCCATCACTGGAGAGCTTGTATGTTGCAAGGGTCCTAAGAATTTGGTAGATTGGCCAGTAAACACCCGCACACTTACCTAGATTCATCAGCAACCACCCCCCATTTTCTCTTAAACTTCAGACTCCTCTACTCTGCATGTCCTAAGGACAAGACCACTGTCCCATGAAACACTAGTGTTTCTCTCTCCTTCCTTCCTTCCTTCCTTCCTTCCTTCCTTCCTTCCTTCCTTTCTTCCTTCCTTCCTTCCTTCCTTCTCCTTCCAGCTCGGAGAGTGATTCTATATCTAATTATAAGTTGCCCAGTAACACACCATCCAGTGAGACCTATTTGTCTAGGAATCCTATTCAAACTCACCAACCACCATTAGCAACAATAACTTGCTTTTCCTGAATCCTGCCACCTGCCTACTAAGTTAGCAAGGACTCCTCCAGCTTCCCGGGCCCCGGGGGTGGGGCACCCCCACACTCCTGAACCAGTGTCCCTCCCCTGCCCTGCTGTCCCAGCGCTGCAGGCCCCACCAGGATTCACACTACCAAAGAAACCGCCAAAGCCAGGGTGTAGTGGAAAAGACAGAGATGTCTGTGCTGGCCCCTGTTAGGGGAACCCCGAGGCCGCCTGCCGCACCCACTATTATACACAGTTTTCAGTGAAATGACTCTTGATGGTTTTACTGAGAGCTCTGTTTCCTGTAGTAATCCAGACGTGGTTTTGTGAGCCTCGATGGGCAACAGATTTGAGCAACAGCACCCCAGGCTGCATTCATTCCCCCCAAGCAGTGACTAAGGCTTTCCTGCGGCCTTCTCTGAGCCCCTCTACCACCACCACCAGCTCTGTTTTAGGAAGCAGGCTCGACTCCCGTGAATAGGTTTCTCCCCGTCCTGCCTCGCCAGCTTACCGGATGTGCCCAGACTTGCTCAACCCCCTGCGACAGACCCTGCTTAGATCCCAGCCCAGGTTGGATCCTAGCAGGTTGGATCTCTGAAATTGGAAGCAGTACTACGATTTGCACCTTGATGTTAGTTCCTGTTTTTGGTTTCTGTGTGGATACTGCCATGGTGAGCAAGATTCCTAACACTAATGTGACCTCACTCTCCTAGTGACTTGACAGTTTAGAGAATGTATGCAGTGGCACACACCTGTCCAAGTGCTTGGGAGGCTGAGACAGGAGGGTCGCAGGTTCGAGGACAGCCTCAGCAAGTAGTGAGACTCTCAGCAACCTAGTGAGACCCTGTTTCCAAATAAAAATAAAATTGGACTGGGGGTGTCACCTGGAGGCAGAATGCCCCGGGTTCAATTCCCAGTACCAAAAAAAACAAAACAAAAAACCAAGAATGTTTGCATGGAAAGAGATAACCTCTTACAGAATAATGGAAAAGATCGTGATAGGATCTTTTTTGTTTTGTTTTTGATTGAACTTAGGTACATTCTACCTCTGAGCTGGACCTCCAGCGCTATTTTTTTTTTTTTTTTTTTTTTTGCGGTACCGGGGATTGAACCCAGGGGACTTCTGCCTCTGAGCTACACTCCCGGCCCAATTTTATATTTTATTTGGAAACAGGGTCTCACTAAGTTGCAGAGGGCCTCACAAGATTGCTGAGACTGGCTGAAAACCTGCGATCCTCCTGCCTTAGCCTCCCAAGTACTGGCATTACAAGCGTGCGCCACCATGCCCGGCTCTATTTTTTTTATTTTTTATTTTTTGTGGTACTAGGGAGTAAACCCAGAGGCATTCTACCTGTGAGCTACACCCCAGACCTTTTATTATTTTTTTGTTTGAAGCAGGGTCTCAGTACCACAAAAGAAACAGAGAAAGAGAGATAAAAGAAAAGAGAGAGAATGAAGGAGGGAGGGGAAAAGCAAGCAAGCAGGGAGGAAGGGAGGGAAAAAGAGAGAAGGAAGGGAGGGAGGGAGGGAAAGAGAAAGAAAAAAGGAAGGAAGGAGAAAGGAAGGAAAGGAAAGGAAAGGAAAGGAAAGGAAAGGAAAGGAAAGGAAAGGAAAGGAAGGTCTCACTAGGTTGTTGAGAGTCTCACTAAGTTGCTGAGGCTTGCAATCCTCCTGTCTCGGCCTCCCAAGTACCGGGATCATAGGCGTGCGCCACCACGCCCAGTTCTGATTACACTTTTTGGGTTAAAATCTGTCAGTATGAGCTTACCATTTTGAGACTTCACAGCTTTGGCTGACCCCGTTTCACGCTAAAGAAGTCATATGCATGTGTGATATTTTTAGGAGTTTCTCATTTTGAATTTAATAAAATGCTTTTCTCTTAAGCTGCAGATAAAGAGGGAAGCCAAGTGTGGCAGGTGAACATCACAGCCGCATCTGTCTCATGTGTGTTATCTGTGACTTGCTAGCGGATAAAGAAAGACTGCAGTGTTCAAAACTCTCTCGATTACTTTCCCCCGTGCTGGGACGAACCCGGGGCCTCCCTCCCACGAGCTCTGCAAGCGCTCCGCCGCAGCTACGCCCGAGCCTTCTTAATTTTACCTCGAGACAGGGTCTCACTAAGTTACCCAGGCTGGCCTCCAACTTGCAAACCTCCTGCCTCAGCCTCCCCAGTACCTGGGATTACAGGTGTATGCCACTGTGGCTGTCAATTTCCCTGCCCTTTATTTGTTTATTTATTTATTTTTGGGGTACTGGGGTTTGAACCCAGGTGCATTATACCTCCAGGCTACACCCCCAGCCCTTTCTTTCTTTTTTTTTTTTTTTTTTTGCGGTACCGGGGATTGAACGCAGGGGCGTTCTACCTCCGCGCTACGCCCCCAGCCCTATTTTTTATACTTTATTTTGAAACCAGGTCTCACGGAGTTGCGGAGGGCCTCGCTAAGGGGGGGGGGGAGAGAGAGCGAGAGAGTGAGCAGAGGCTGGCCGCGAACCCGGATCCTCCGGTCTCCGCCTCCCAAAGTACTGGGATTATAAGCGTGCGCCACCACGCCCGGCTACCCCCAGCCCTTTCTAATATTATTTTGAAGCAGGGTCTCACTTAAATTGCTGAGGGTCTCACTAAGTAAGTTGCTGACAGTCTCCCAAAGTTGCTGAGGCTGCCTTCGAACCTGCGATCCTCCTGCCTCAGCCTCCCAATTGCTGGGATGACAGGTGTGCGCCACACTTGGCTCCACCATCAGATATTTTGAATAGCACGCTTGCTCAGATCTTCAGTCACAATGAAACAGACACGACTCTCTGCTTCTCAACTTGAAATTCCCTGGGAGAAGAAATTCTAATCCTTCCAGGTTGGAACCGAATCCATGCCCAATTTGACCGGGATCGGCGGGTCTGCAGGACCTTTCTACGGGAGGCTACTTGGGGCTGGGGTGGTGGAGAGACTCAGGGACCTAGGTGTCCACGCGGGTATAACGGCTGCTTGAGCATGAGGATTTTTACAGGCGGGTACATAAAAGGCAAAGGGTCAAGGGTTGGAGATGTAAGCAAGACACTGGATGATGGAAGCCAGCCATGGTGGCGCACGCCTGTCATCCCAGTACTTGGGAGGCTGAGACAGGAGGATCACAGGTTCCAGGCCAGCCTCTGCAAGTAGTGAGACTCTCATCAACCTAGTGAGACCCTGTTTCCAAATAAAAATAAAATAGGGCTGGGGGTGTAGCTCAGAGGTAGAATGTCCCTGGGTTCAATCCCCAGCACATAAGTAAGTAAATAAATAAATAAATAAATAGCGAGTGATGATTTTTAGAGTTTTTATGAGGAGTCAAGCAGTTAATACATGTAAAGTTCTTCGCTCCAGTCGTATAGTGGGTGCTCGTTAAATACTAGTTTCCCTAGAAGAGCTTGATAAGAAATTTTAATGAATGTTTCCTTCTGGAGGTGGTCTAGCAGCGCGGGAGGGTCTCAGGTCAGCCACGGCCCCAGATAAGAATAATAATCCCAGCACTTGGGAGGCTGAGACAGGAGGATCACAGGTTTGAAGCCACTCTCGGCAGTTCAGCAAGGCTGTCAGCAACTTAGCAAGACCCTGTTTCCAAAGAAAAAATAAAATAGGGCTGGGGGTATAGCTCAGAGATAGAATATCCCTGGGGACAATCCCCAGCCCCCCCCCACAGAATGATAATAATACAAACAAGTATTTCTTTTCTTTTCTTTTTGTGGTACCACGCCCAGCTACAAGTATTTCTTCTAAGTCCTCGCTTATGCCAGGTGCTGTTCTAAGAACTTCACAAGATTTTTTTTTTGTGGTACTGGGGATGGAATCCAGGGGCATTCTACCTCTGAGCTACACCCCCAGCCCTATTTCTTATTCTTTATTTTGAAACAGGGTCTCGCTAAATTGCGGAGGGCCTCATTGGCCGCGAACCCGGATCCTCCGGTCTCAGCCTCCCAAGTACTGGGATTACAAGCATGCGCCACCACGCCCGGCCA
>PVJS01061713.1:0-10915 GCA_004027185.1 Glis glis | reverse complement strand
CCCCCCCATCTCCCTCAATTAGGTCGCCTTCTTTACTCATCTAAGGTTTTCTCCATCTTTGTCTGGAGTCCCTCCTATGCCCTATTCTCCCTAGCTTCCGCATATTAGGGAGAGCATCCGACTTTTCACTTTTTGTGACTGACTAATCTCACTTAGCATAATGTTCTCTAATTCCATCCATTTCCCTACCTACTGAACATTTTAGTTGACTCAGTTCCATTGCAAAAAGCTCAATGTGTGTGAAACATTTTGCTGGCAATAAAGTTTTGAGAGATAAAGAAGTTCCTACCAAATGAAATATTAGCTTCATGAGGGCAAAAACTGTATTCTGTTATGTGCCTGGAGTATGACAGGGGATCATTAAATGCTTATGGATATTGATTGAGTCCCTTGGGAGGGGTAAACAGTAAGTTCAACTGCTCAGATTCTGAGAAAGGAAATCTAATCCCCCATTACTCATTAAATGACACTTGGATATTACACTGAAGAAAAAAGAGAGGGGAGAAAAATATCTAGGGGGCTTCTTTCCACAGGGATAGGCACCAGCTATTTGACCACATTTGTATATTAAAAAAAATTAACCGCAGTGATCTCATACCACTCCTTCATCCCACCCCAACCCAAATGCCCAGTCTTTACAAAATGCTCCAGAATGGCCCTTTATGCTTCTGAAATATCCAAACTCAGACCCACTGGTATGCAATGCAGAAGGGAGTCTGTTGTAGGAGGATGAAGCTCCTGAGGTTTTCAAAATGCTCATCAATTGTGTAATGATAGGTGAACTCACAGATGTGTCCTTGGCAGGACTTCCTGGGAGATGGCCACATCTGGGACAGGGAAATAGGGAACCATTTCTCGGACAGTACCAGAAAGCCTCAAACAGCATGAGGAAGAAGAGAATCATATTTTTAAAAAGTGATGAAACCAGGAGGCAAGTTGACCTCTCTAGTAGGTGATGAGATAGAAAGGTGCTCATCTGTGAGACGGAAATAGCTGAAGATGGCTGCTTCTGACATTTCATTTTTTGTTTTGGCAGAAAAAGATGTTTGTTACCACAAAATCACCAAAGAGAAGGTGGGCCTGGCATTTTAAGATTTGGGAGAGTCACTAAAACCAGCTACAGATATCCCAAATGAGAGACACCTTCCTTTGTATACTTTTTCCTCAGGCCAGAATCTATTCCCTCCCGCAATGGGGGAATAAAAAGAGCTATAGCAACCAGCAAACACCCTCCTCTCTCCAGAAGTAATTTGTTTTCTCTCTCGTGGCAAAATCTACCTTCCAGCTTCCAAATGCAAAGGTCAGGAGGAAATGAGTTGAAAATGTCTTGAAATTTGGGAAGAAAACAGTCATGCTGATGGATTTAGTGCTAGACTACTTATGAAGTCCCAACTCCATTCCCATCTCTAGCCTAGATTGCTGAGGCAGGCTTCTGATGAGGGCAGGTCCTGCTGGGCTTCCAGCCAGGGGTCTTCTGTCTTAGCATTCTCACTGCTATAATCCAAAGACCTGATCACTTAATTTAGAGGAAGGAAGGTTTTCTGCTCACAGTTTCCTTAGGGATCTGGGGTTCAGTCCATGAGAGACCAGGGATCACAGATCTCAGGGCATGGTGGCGGGAAGTAGAGAGAGGGAGAGCACAAGGCTTCGCTCTCACATCATGAAGGCCAGAAGCAAGAGAGAGCAAGCAAACAAGGAGAGTTAAAGACACAAGCACAGTTCCTAAGGCTACACCCCCAGGGACCCACCTTCTCCAGCCATACCTTACCGCCCTAGGTTTCCACACACAAAAAATATCCATTACAATGGATTTGTCCACTGATGAGATTACAACTCTCATGACTTAACTATATCAACCCTAATCTTAATACATGAGCTTTTTAGGGGGCATTCTATATCTAACCATGACACCATCCCTCCCCCAAGCTTTCTTTAATCTCCATATCATCTTCAACCACACAAATTTGTCAGTTCCAACTTCCAATTAGACCCACAATCTAATGTCAAGTCCATATCAGCTACTCTGTCTTTGACCTTGGTTGCAAACCTGGTAGGTGGGCCACCAACTTACTTACCACACACCTTGTGCCAGGTATGAAGCGTGGCCCCAGTCTTGTGTTTCTAAGCCCATGTGTTTTTCTCGATGACATGCTGATCATATTCTTGTCTACAACCTAGACTGTATTATTCCTGCCGATTCTTCCCCCCAAACCAGGGGTTAAATCTCTAAAGTCAAAATTTTTGTTTAGAGGCCAGGTGTTGATACCTACAGGCAGACATGGCGCCTTGTCTCAAGTCTTCATGTCACTACTAGTTGGTTTCTCTCTATTTCCAACATGATCTCTGAGCGTGACTATTTCCCAAGACCATCACCAACTTCATCTGGAGACATCTTCCATCCAGATGAGGTAGGCAGTTGCTACTCAAAGCTGGAGTGGACGAAAGACTCCACTACCATCAATACCCAGGGGCAAATCCCCGGTCCTCCCTATCTCTCTCACTACAATTAAACATTAAATAGTCCCTTGAGAATGAACTCAGAATAGATATCCCTATCCCAGGATCATAGCATTTGATTTCTCTTTACATCTTCTTTATTGTTATTTCTATTATTGCTTTCAAACCAATAACAGCATAATTTTTCAACCAAAGTTATTTCTACTTTGGTAAAAACAATTTTTGAAGTAAGATTAATATTGTAGATAATGCATATAAAATCTGTTTATTTTCAGGCCACTGCTTTATGAACATGAGTTGTGTCTAATAAGAACAGCAACAATCTTGTCCTGAATTTCACTCTTATTTATGTTTGATACTACTGAAATAGCTTTAAAGAAACTTACTTCACAGAAAATGCCCCCAACACAAATATCACAAGAAGCAGTGAAGACTGTATGCAGTTTGATTTCTCTAAACAAAATGAGATCTCAATATGAAGTTTCTGCTCCAATGATTTTAAGACACTGAAGGGCAAACATGAGTTTTGACGTAAACAGAAAGGAAATTGATTTTTGCCCAAGCACGATGCAGCATGGTTATCAGGAATAAATTAAATACCTAAGGAAATATATGTTCCAGCCTCCATCTGTTTATCCTCGTTAGGAGTAGTGTCAGAATTACAGAGATGTATGCACGGGAAGTTGCACGAATCTGTGCTCCACACATTTCTGCCATATTTCCTCTCTGCCAGGCAGTGCTATGTACTGACATGGATTGCATGGGTAGAAAGACAAGCTCTGTTTCTGCAGGAATGGACCCATCGCCTCCAGTGCAGAATGACCCGACTCACACTGCTTCTCTCCTCCACCGCAGCAGCTGTAGTGTCAACTCACCAATGGGTTCCTCTCCTCCTGAATCTGCTGTGGTCATTATCCCCTAAGGCAAACACACTGCAACTCTCATCCCAGGGACTTCCCTGGAAGTTATGGAATAGAGACTAAGCAAAATAATAAAAACGGGTGGGGGGGGAGTAATAGAAGGAAGGAAGGGAGGAAGAAAGGTAGAAAGAACAAGAAAAAATAAAGTTATGGAATATGTTGAGATTCAAGAATCTTGCCAAATTTTCATAGCCAGCATTCTGGAAATTCCTGTTTAACAAACTTCCTTAATAACTTTCCAGGCCTTTTCTTCTGTTTCCAAAGGTGAGGCTAATAAATAGCCTTCTGGCTCCTCAGGCCTGAAGATGCAGTCTTTCCCCTTAGTGCTCTTATCTAGAGGTAGACATCTCAAGGTTGGATTGAAAGTTCCAGGAATAACAGAAGGAACTTGTTTTATTTCTTTAAGCAATGTTATGGCAAACACTGACTACTATTTAATTTAAATTCTCAAGATGAGTTGAAGCTATTTCAAGGAAGGCTTGACATCCCTGCTAGCATCTTGCTCTCATTAAAATAGTCCATGATTTTTAAAATGAGACTGTGTTAATAGCAATTTGGTGTTAGTGGCAGCAATTTATATGTGTGCTTCAGCTAGTGTGTTTTGCACAGAGCAATTTGAATATTTTAATTTTAAAACTGGAATTGAAAAAAATAAGGACAAAAGTTAAAATTCATGCTAAAATTATTTTTCAAAATTTTCATCACTTAGAATGCCATTAAGTAGTAAATAAAAGGCACCATGGCAAAAAAAAAAGATGGGGAAAGAAAAATGCTTTATATGTTAAGACCTTTAAAGGACTTTTTATTTCCCTGCCGTTTGGCCAGGGGTATTGCATAGTCATTTTGCAGTGGGCCCCATATATATATATATATAGAGAGAGAGAGAGATGATATAGATATAGATGATATAGATAGATAGATATAGATATAGATACAGATATAGATATAGATATAGATGATATAGATATAGATATGATATAGATAGATGATGTATGTGCCACATATCATATAAGAAGTAAATCTAACATAGGGAGGTCAGATAATAGATATCACAATACGGTTACATAGGAGGAATAAATTTTAGTGTTCTATAGCACAGTAGGGTGACTAGTTTACAAAAATTTCTTATGTATTTTACAAATAAGTAGAAGAGAGGAGTTCTGGGGTTACCAATCACAGAGAAATGATCAATATTTAAAGAGATAGAAATACTAATTGCCCTGATTTGATCATTATACATTATTGAATTGTCACCCTGCATCACATAAATGTGCACAATAAAAAATAGAAGTAAATCTTACATGGGTCAGAAATTAAATATAAAAATTTAAACCACACAATTAATTTAATTTTTAGAAAACGAATTAATTCTTGTATAACATAGCAGTGAAGAAAACATTTCTAATTGTGACTCAAATTCCATTTAAAAGACAGAAAAGATTAATAAATGTAATAACATAAAAATAGAAAAGGAAGAATTTTTCAATATAAAAGGAGAAATGTCAAATGGTCTCCATTTTGTCTCTTTTTTCCTTATCTTAAAAGAATGCTCCAATTCAGTCTACCAGTTCACTAATTTGTTCTTCATTAGTTACCATTATGCAATTGAGCCCATTTATATATTTATTATTTTTAAATATATATACATATATATATTTAAGATTCTACAATTTTAGTTTTATTCACAAAGTCCTCATTGGGTCTTTAATTAAAACTCACTCTTCCTAAATAAATTTGTTCTAAACTCCAAATTTTTTCCAGTGTTATGGTTTCTTGTTACCTTTTCGACATTACTAAGTGTCGCTAAAATGTGGTTATTTATTTTTTAACTTTTTCCTGTGAATGACTTCTTTTATGTATCAAGTTTTCAGGCTTTCTTTCATACTGTTGACTTTCCTTACATTTGTTTTGTTTTGTTTTGTTTTCTGGTTGAGAGCTTATATGTTATGAAGGAATTATTTGGATGGCTTATCCTGTGGTAGCTTTCTAGTACAAGTTTAGTTTACCATATGGTTCCTTATCTGCTTTCCTCCTGTGGAAAATATGCTCATTATCTCGAGTTCTATGAGTATGACGATGCATTAACTAAGTACAGTTCATCCTCTCTATCTGCAGATTCCACATCTACAGATTCAACCAACAGTAAGTTGAAAATAGTCTGGAAAAAAAATCGCACCTGGACTGAGCATGTACAAACTTTATTCTGTCATTATTCCCTAAACAATGCAGTATGACAATTATTTATATAATATTCATATTACATTAGTGTTTCATAAGTAATAGAGAAATGATTTAAAGTATATAGGAGGGCATGCATAGGTTATGTGCAAATACTACTCCATTTTTTATATAAGAGACTTGAACGTCTGCAAATTTGGGTATGTGTGTGAGGTCCTGAAACCAATTCCTCATGTTTATGCAGGGATGGCTGCATATATTTTCTAACAAATCTTCTAAAATGCAAATCTAATCATGTCACTGTCTTTTCTAAAACTTCCCAGTAGATTCCTACGCCATTCAGCATAAAAAATAGAGTATAACATTTCAGGGCTTGTTTGTCAATTATTTGTCCTCATTCTGGGCAATGTTCCTCCTACTGTATTCTCAAGCCTGGAAGGACTTTCTTGCAGGTACCATAGCATTGAATGTCACTCCAACCTTCATGCTTTCTCATGCAGTTCCTTACCTCATAATTTCCTTTCATTTTTTCATGACTATCTAGTGAACTGAAGTTACTTCAAAAGTAAGTGGTACCATTCTCTACGAAAACTTTATGTGAAAGTTCTTGAATAAATCAGTTTGCTTGAAAAATGAATTGGTAAACTGATAAATACATGAAAGTCAATTACCAGAACTCTATCTGTTGAAGCAAAACTTCTAAGTAGTTTCAACTCAGCATTTAAAAACGATGACCTAGGAGTAGTTTATCTAATTCCACATTGACTACTAATAATCATTGCTATTATAAGGATTTAAATATATCATATAATTCCCCTAACAAAGCAATTTTCTTTGCGGTACTAGGGATTGAACCCAGGGGCATTCTACCTCTGAGCGACACCCCCAGTCCTATTTTTTATTCTTTGTTTTGAAACAGGGTCTCACTAAGTTGCGGAGGGCCTCAATAAGTAGCTGAGGCAGGCCGCGAACCCAGATCCTCCGGTCTCAGCCTCCCAAGTACTGGGATTACAAACGTGTGCCACCATGCCTGGGTACAAAGCAAATTTTAGACATAATTTTCTCCATTTCACTGAAGAGAAAGATGAAGCTTAAAGCATATATTAAACTTGCCCAAAATGATGGCGCTAATAGGTGGCAATCAGAAGCTCAAATAGAAGCTTGGCAGATCCAGAAACTCTTATTTTTACCAGGCTCCTGTGTGTCCTTGTATTGTCTTATGGGAATTATGTGGAGTTAATGAGGGTACTGCTCCTTGAATGCTATGATTAATTGTCAAGTTCTTATTTGCTCAGACTTAGGTTTAGTGGTACTAGTGGGAAAAGATGATATAAAATGATTTTTAGTCTCTGGGAGCTTATCAACAGTGTAGTTTAGTTAGACGAAGTATTATTATATTGTTGGCATTTTCCTTATAATACCCTATATTTGTCAATGAACTATTGACTTTTTAAAGTTTTTCTTCTCCAGGCTGTGAGACAGCCAGATATAGTAGAAAGAACCCACATGTGAAAAAATCAAATAAACAATTGACATTCCTAATTGTCCAGTTACTGGTTTTGTGATATTACTACCTATTCAAAAACTTTGTAATATCATTTCTAAAAGTGGCAAACATATTGACAGAAAAGGGCTTTCTCTATCATTTACTTAGAATGTGTGTATTTTCAATTGCTCAGACACCATGCCTGGCACACGGTGTAGTTTCAAAAAACTTAGTTTACATCTCACTTGTCTTCTAAACTGTGATCTCTTCTAAAAAATTAGATCCTGGAGTATTGTGTGATAGATGGATGAATAAATAAATAAATAAATACCCCAAGAGAGTTTCTATGTGCAGCTAACCGCACATATAAAGATATATGAACTGTGTTCTACATGAACTGACAGAGTTGAAAGGACAAATAGACAATTTATCAAAAACAGGTACCATGATTACTGTAGCTTTATTGTAAGCTTTATTGCAACTGGGGAAGTGCACATCTTTCAATTGTGTTCTTTTTCATGATCTTTGGTTATTCTTGATCCCTTGCATTTCCATATGAACTTTTTTTTAGGATAAGCATATGAGCTTCTGCAGAAAAAAAAAACAGCTAGAATGTTGATAGGGATCTGGTTGAATCTGCACATCTATTTGAAGTTTGTTGCATTTTTAGCAAGAGCTTATAGTAATGGGATATCTTTTCATTTGTATGGTACTTCTTTAATTTTTTTCATCACATTTTGTCGTCTTCACAGTTTTGTTATTTTCAGTGCACATGTCTTATACTTCTTTTGTTAAATTTATTTATAGAAATCTTGTAATGGTATTTTAAATCGAAGTATTTTTATTAATGTAATGTTCAAGTTATTTATTGTTAATGTATAGAAACACAATTGATTTTTCTCATGATTTATTTTGCAAACTTGCTGGACTCGTTAGTTAATTCTGATCATTATTTAGTGATTCCTAAAGATTTCCTAATAGGAAAACATGTAATCTGTGAAGAGAAACAATTTTACTTTTTCCTTTTCAATCTGCATGCCTTTTTTTAAATCTCTTTCAAGCCTCATATTCCTGGTTAAAATTTCCATTTGTGATATTCAGAATTGATGAGGTAACTCTTGTTATAAAATTTGGAGAAAAAGAATATTGACTTTCATGATTGTGGGTGGCTTTATGTGTGACTTTTTCATGAATGTTCTTTATCAGCTTAAGGAAGTTCATTTCTATTCCTGTGTGTCAGGTGCAATGATCATAAAAGAGTATTGGAATTTGTTAAATGCTTTGTCTGCATTTATCAAGATGTTTGTATGGTTTTTATTCTTTATTCTGTTGAAATAGTGCATTGTATCAACTGATTTTTCAATGTTAAACCATCCTTGTATTCCTAAGATAAATCCCACTTAGCGGTGTTTTATAATCCTTTCTATATGTTCCCAGATTCAATCTGTTAATATTATTTGAAAGTATCCTTATTTGAATAAATTATTTTATTTATTCATAAAAAAGTAAAATCTGGTCCACAGTTATCTGCTCTTGGGATTCTTCATCTTCTCATGTTATCAAGGTATACTAGTCTCATAGAATGGAAAGTTTTTTGGATGAGTTTGTAAAGGGTTGATATTAATTCTTTAAGTATTTGAAAAAATTATCTTATGAAGACATCTGGTCCTAGGCTTTTCTTTGTGGAAAGTTTTTTTTTATCACACATTCAATCTATTTGTTATAGGCATATTCAGACTTTTGATGTCTTTTTAAGTTCATTTGTGAAATTTCCTTTTTTAGGATTAAAAAATCTGCTTATTGATAATTTGTTGACATCCAGGTATTCATGCTATTCTCTTATAATTCCTTTATTTTTCCTGTGAGGTTGGTAGTGATGTCCCATCTTCAATTCATGATTTGAATGGTTTGAATCTTCTATCTTTTTTTTTCATTCATAGTCTGGAAAACCAAATATTGCTAAGATGGCAATAAGTCTCAGGTGGGCCTATAGATTCAATAAAATCCATGTCAAATTCCAGCTATTTTTCTCTTTGCAGAAGGTCACATGTTTATTTTAAAAGTATTTCACATGGAAATGGAAGGAACCCAGAATAACCAGACCAATCATGAAAAAGAAGGACAAATTAAAAGATGTGTTCTTCCCTGATTTCGAAACTTACTACAAATCTGCTATAATTAAGACAGTCTGATACTGGCACAGATAGACATCAATCAATGGAATAGAATTAAACCTTTACATTTAAGAAATAAACCTTTATAATTATGATCAATTGATCTTTTAACAAGTATGCCAAGATAATTCAAGGGGTAAAAGGTAGTTTTTACAACAAACCATGCTTTGACAAGTAGTTATCCACAGGCAGAAAAAGAAAGAAAAAAAATTGTCATTACCTTATATCATACTATAGCCCACAGTTAACTCAAAGAATCATAGACACACATTTAAGAGCTAAAACTAGCAGGGTGTGGTGGCGGACTCTTGTAATCCCAGTACTTGGGAGGCTGAGACCAGAGGATCCCGGTTCTCAGCCAGCCTCAGCTACTTAGTGAGGCCCTCCGCAACTTAGGGAGACCCTGTTTCAAAAATTAAGTATAAAAAATGGGGCTGGGGGTGTAGCTCAGAGGTAGAATGCCCCTGGGTTCAATCCCCAGTACCACAAAAAAAAGAGCTAAAAGTATAGTTATTCTAGAAGAATCTACAAGAGTAAATATTTGTGAACTTCAGTTAGGCAATAGTTTCTAAGGAGACTAAGGAAAAAAGATCAATTTTACTTCACCAAAATTAGAAACTTTAGATCTTCAAAGGATATACTTAAGAAAATAAGAAATAATCTGCAGAGCAAGAGAAAATATTTTCAATCATATATTTTGATAAGGGACTTGTATCCAGAATATACAAAGAACTCTTACAAATCAGCAACACAAAGACAACCCAATTCCAAAATGGGCAAAGGGTTTGAATAGACATTTCTCTAAAGAAGATATACAAATGGCCCATAAGCACATGCTCGACATTATTATTCAGAATTCATCAAGGCAATGCAAATCAAAACCACAATGAAATATCATTCCACACTCACTAGATTAGCTATAATCAGAAAGATATAGTGAGAGCTAGCTTTGATGTACAGAAACTGGAGCCCTCATCCATTGATGGAAACGTAAAATGGTATAACTTTTTTGGAAAAGAGTTGGGTTTCCTCAAAGTATTAAGTGCAGTCACAATATGACCCAGTATTTCCTTTCCTAGATACGTCTCTAAAAAATAGAAAACATGAATCTGTATAAAAACGTTTATGGATTTTCAAAGCAGCCTTATTCATAATAGCTAAAAATGGAAGTAACTCAAATGATCATATACATATCAATTGATGTATCAAATGTGGCATATATATTCGCACAGTGGAATTATATTTGGCAATAAAAATGAAGTGTTGATACCTGTTACAACATAGCTGAACCATGAAAACATGCTAAGTGAAGGAAGGAAGTTGTGAAAGGCCATGTATTATGCAATTTAGTTAACATGAAATGTTCAGAATAAGCAAATCATAGAGACAGAAAGCAGATTAGTGATTGCCTGGGGCTGTTGGTGGGGTGTCAAGAATGAGAAATGGTTACCAATGAGTTTACATTTGTTTAGAAATGTAATACTCTAACATTAGATGGTGGTAGAGGATGGCTATTTAAAAAAGGCAAAGTTCCTTTTACTAGAATAGTGTATATCTCTAAGCTCATCTGCGAAAGAGAGTGCTTCTTCCTGAGACACTATATAAAGACCAACTTATAGCCGGGTGTGGTGGCTCACGCTTGCAATCCCAGTACTTTGGGAGGCGGAGACTGGAGGATCCGGGTTCGCGGCCAGCCTCAG
>PVJS01061712.1:0-10916 GCA_004027185.1 Glis glis | reverse complement strand
GGCCCCGCCCTCGCCCGGGCCCCGCCCTCGCCCCCGGCCGCGCTCCGCCTTCCCCTGCCCGTGACGTCGGGGCGGTGGCCGCCATTGCCTCCTGGTCCCCGCCGCCGGCGCGCCTGTACTTGAGCTCGCTGCTGCGTACGGCGGAGGGCTGGGGACAGGCGCGGGCGGGCGACAGTGCCTGACCGAAGTCCGCTTCCGTCTTCCGGGTCGCGAGTCCCGGCGGCCCGCCCGGTTGCTAGGCAACCGCCGGGGCGTCGGCGGCGCGGCGGGGAGAGCGCGGTCCCGAGCCCCGGCGCGATGGACCAGTACTGCATCCTGGGCCGCATCGGGGAGGGCGCGCACGGCATCGTCTTCAAGGCCAAGCACGTGGAGGTGGGCCGGGCCCGCGGGCCCCGTCCCTCTGCCCAGGTCTAGCGAGACCTGCCCACGTCGCACCCCGCGGTCCCCGGCGACCCCAGACCCGCTCCCTCTCCGCGCTGCGGGATCGCGCCCCCGAGGACGGCCGGGCCCGCTCCTCTCACTCCAGCCGCGGCTGCAGTGTCTGCGCTCCTTCCTGCACAGACCGGCGAGATCGTGGCCCTCAAGAAGGTGGCCCTGCGGCGGCTGGAGGATGGCATCCCCAACCAGGCGCTGCGGGAGATCAAGGCCCTGCAGGAGATCGAGGACAATCAGTATGTGAGTGCGAGGGTCCGGGCGGGCAGGGGAGCCCGCCCCTCTGACCTCCTTCCCGCGGGCACCTGCCTTCTGTCCACCAACGCTGGCTCTGAGGGGTCCCCTCCCTCCGCCACCTGCCCCCGTAATTACGGCCTTTTCTGTCCACTTGTTTATCCTCATTCCCTCCAGTTCGCTCTCATTGACTCACTTATTTCTTCATGAACTCATTCATTCATTCATCGACTTATTTTTTTCTTCAACATGTAGCGTTGGGGGGCATGCTGGCCATCAAACCCAGGCCCTTGCGCATGCTCGGCAGTCACTCTACCACTGAGCTGCACCCCAGTCCTAGTGGTTTCTAATAATACTACCAGCACCTGTTGAACTCCTAATACGTCCTTTAGGCTGTGTTAAATCCTGTGTGCACGTTGTCATCCTGAGGCCTCATTACTGCTGTGCAAGGCAGCTTTCAGGACCCTTGTTTCTCAGGCAAGGGAGGAGGTTCCACCACCAGCTCCTGGGCCCTCAGCTGGTCAAGGAACCCATCCTTCATGGGTGAACCCTGGGAGGCAGTGGACAGGTGCTTCCTTTTCCATCACTCGGGTGAGTAAACTCTGAAGTTCTCAGAAAGTCTCTGCAGTAAGTCTGTTTTCTGATGCTATAACAGAATACCCCCAGTCTCTCAACCTGCACAAGATGGATCAAAGACCTAGAAATTAGACCAGAAACTGCAATTACTAGAAGAAAGCACAGGACCAACTCTCCAACAGATAGGCACTGGTGGAGGCTTCCTCAGTTAAGACCCCCTGAAGCTCAGGAAGTAAAACTGAGAATCAGTGGGGCGTGGTGGCACGCGCTTGTAATCCCAGTTCTTGGGAGGCTGAGACAGGAGGATCGTAGGTCCTCAGCAAGTAGTGAGACTCTCATCAACCTAATGAGACCCTGTTTCAAAATAAAGAATAAAAAATAGGGCTGGGGGTGTAGCTTAGAGGTAGAGTGCCCCTGGGTTCAATCCCCAGTTCTACTAAATAAATAAATAAATAAATAATAAATGAAACAGAATCAATAAATGGGATGGCTTCAAATTGTAAAGCTTCTGCACAACAAAGGAGACTATCAAGAGTCTGAAGCGAGAGCCAATAGAATGGGAGAAAATCTTTGCCATCTGCTCCTCTGATAGAGGACTAGTATCTAGAATACAGGTCAGTGGGGGCTTTGGCCCAGACAGTCTTGCCCTGGTGGCCTTCCATAAGCTGTGCCCTGTGTGGGGCACTGGTAACAGGGAGGACCTGGCCCTGACCTGGCTCCTGAGGACTTCAGTGTAAGGACACATAGAGGCACCGGGGCTGGAGAGTGACAAGCTCGGGTCTCTGTGTGACCTTCTGACTGACTTGTCCTGTGGAGATGTTCAGGACGTGTTGGGTGACAGAAGCATGTTGTGGAATTGTATGTGTCCCTTTGGTTTTGTATGAAAATAGCATGTACGTGAATGTGTATCTGTGTACCATATGTGTTGTAAAGTCAGGTAGAATATGCTCCAAGATTAACTGGAGGTGGCAGGATTTTTCCATTGTTCTTTTCTTCTTTGTAACTTTGCATATTATCAGAATGTATGCATGCATTTTGATCTGTAAGATGATTTGATACTACCTGAAAAATCAGAAAAATGGTAGGAAGGCCGTTTTTATTTTTTGCGAAAAATAAAAGGGCTTTCAGCTGGGTGTGATGGTGCATACCTATAACCCCAGTACTTGGGAGGCTGAGGGTGGAGATCAGCCACAGCACCTTAGTGACACTCTCAGCAACATAGTGAGACCCCGTTTCAAAAAAAAAAAAAAGCTGGGGTGTAGCTCGGAGGTGGAACACCCCTGTGTTCAATCCCCAGTACCCCCGACCCTTCCCCACACAAAGGCTTCCAGAGATACCCATGTGCGGGATAGGTAGAGAGAGATCCAGAAGGAGCCTGCTGATTTGGTCCCTATATCTGGTGGTCAGTAGTCTTGAAAGTTCCATGTTATAGTCCAGATTTTTTTTTTTTTTTTTGGTATTGGGGATTGAGCCCAGGGGCATGCTACCTCTGAGCTACACCCTCAGCCCTTTTTATTTTTTGTTTTGAAATAGGGTCTTGCTAGGTTGCTGAGAGTCTCACCAAATTGCTGAGACTAGCCTCGAACCTATGGTCCTACTGTCTCAGTCTCCCAAGTACTGGGATAGCAGGCGTGCACCACCACACCCAGCTTATACTCCAGATTTGTCCCCAGCCCAGGTCATTGTTACCATTCACTACAAGTTCTTAGGCATCTCTCCAATAGCCAGCACCGACCTAGGCTCTGGGTGCACAGAAAAAAAACAGACACACCCTTCCCCCAGCCTCAGGGGCTTGCACTTTGTGCTTCCCTGCCGGAAGCTTCTTCCAGAATGGATTTCTGCACAGCTGCCTCCTCCCAGCCCTCCCCTGCCCCTTTTTCCACCCAGTCAGAGTCGCACTGCTGTCTTGTGTTCCTGTATCTACCAGAACATGTCCCTGTGTTCATTTCCTTGTTGATCACTTGAGTGCCTTAGGGTCCCCATGTCCCCAGCTCACTGCCCAGTGTCGCCTGGGCCTCTGACACTGGTGGCCTCGGTACACGTGATACGTCTCTCTCTGTCCTAGCACCAGGGGAGATGTGACTTTCCCTGGGTGCTGGGATGTAATGGCTGTAGAGAAAACTGCGGGTTGCTCACAGTATCATTGCTCAGATGGTGGGTGGGTGGCTTGGCTGGGCAGCCGGATGCTGTGCACTAAGTGACCTTTGCCCCAAGCATCCGTGGGGAGCCAGTCGGGGCGCCTGGCCTGGGGACGCTCAGGCCTTGCGCCTGCCACCTCCTCCGCCCGCCTGCCCTGTGACCGCCGCGGTGCTGACATGCGCTGCCTGCCCTGTGCCCGCTGCGGTGCCAGGCGCGGGCTGACATGCACCCGCCTGCAGGTGGTGCAGCTGAAGAGCGTCTTCCCGCATGGTGCCGGCTTCGTGCTGGCCTTCGAGTTCATGCTGTCGGACCTGGCCGAGGTGGTGCGCCACGCCCAGAGGCCCCTGGCCCCAGCGCAGGTCAAAAGCTATCTGCAGATGCTGCTCAAGGGCGTCGCCTTCTGCCACGCCAACAACATTGTGCACCGGGTCAGTCCCCGTGGACACATCGGGTTCGGGCCTCCGGGTGGCTGCCCTGGGTGACCAGCCCGCCAACTCCTCCTGTCCCAGAGTCCGTGGGGAGACAAAGGGGGACTGATACTTCTTCCCACACCTCCAGGACCTGAAGCCCGCCAACCTGCTTATCAGCGCCTCGGGCCAGCTGAAGATTGCAGACTTCGGCCTGGCCCGGGTCTTTTCCCCAGAAGGCAGCCGCCTCTACACACACCAGGTGGCCACCAGGTAGGGAGGCGGGAGCCCCTCCAGCCCTCCCCTGGAGAGGAGACCTTCTGCACCTCCTGTCCCGACATGGCTGTGGGGCTGGGATGAACATTCAGGCAGCCTTCTGTGAGACCTGCCTGACCTGACCTCTGGCCCTCTTTCCCCAGGTGGTACCGAGCCCCCGAGCTCCTGTACGGGGCCCGCCAGTATGACCAGGGCGTTGATCTGTGGTGAGACTCCAGGGTTGATGTGGGCCATGGCGGGAGTCCTCCCTGGTAGGGTATTCTGCAAAGTCTGGGGTGGGTTTGGTGTTCTTCATTATAATGGTTTTGAGCTGGGTGGGGGACCAGGGTAGGAGAGGTATTCCCAGATGGAAACCTGTTGGGGTAGTGGGGGAGGTGCTCTTAGACTCAAGGCGTGGACAGGATGCTGTGTTTCTGAACTAGTCAGAGACCTGTGTCCCTGGGTTTGAAGGCTCTGAGGTTTTTTTGGGGGGGGGTTGTAGTGCCCAAGAGTCTGAGATTCCAGACTATTCTGCAGGTCTGCCCTGACAGTCAAGGGGAAGCCCTGCCTCCCGGAGCATCAGGCTGTGGAGGGTTCGCTCTGATCAGGGGCTGAGGTCTTAGACTGTTGGGGGGTCTGTACCCCTGGATTGAAGCCTCTGGGCCTGGCCCTGGTGTGCGGTGTTGGAGCTGGCATGGGGAGGTCTGTGGCTGACGTAGGGTACAAGATCTACAGCTTCTTGGGGTTCTGTACCCACAGGGCCGTGGGCTGTATCATGGGGGAGTTGTTGAATGGGTCCCCCCTTTTCCCGGGAGAGAACGACATTGAGCAGCTGTGCTGTGTGCTTCGCATCTTGGGCACCCCCACCCCTCAAGTCTGGCCGGTTTGTAGGGGCCCTGGCAGGGAGGGTGCAGGCGGGTGGGGGGGGGGGTTTGCTCCATTCCCCAAAAGCAATACTGCTCCCTCCCCAGCCCCCTTGACCCACAGGGACCACTGGAGGTGGGCGGGCGCCGCACAGCCTCTGCCTGTCCCTGCCCAGCACACACATGAACAGCAGCTCAGCAAGCTGGGCAGGGGGCGGAGCAGGCACTGGGGGGATGAACTGGGGAAGAAGCTGCGATGGGTGGGGGACCACCTGGATGGGAGGACGGTGAAGGAGCGAGGGGGTGTGCAGGCCTGAGGGCTGGTGTCAGGGAGCAGCGGGGAGCTGGCTTTACTCAAGCACCCCCTTTCCTCCTGGCCAGGAGATCACGGAGCTGCCTGACTACAATAAGATCTCCTTCAAGGAGCAGGCGCCGGTGCCCCTGGAGGAGGTGCTGTGTGATGCCTCCCCGCAGGCCCTAGACCTGCTGGGACAGTTCCTCCTCTACCCGCCTCGCCAGCGCCTCGCGGCCTCCCAGGTAGGGCGAGAGGACCCCCTTGGCACCCCACCCCACCCTGGTCCTCTGCACTCACCTCGGTGACCCTCGGAACCCATGATGGGCAGAACCCCAGGAAACAGGGGCAGGTGGACTTTTTGTGAGCAGACCCTGCTGGTCATCCCCAGTGTTCCCTGGAGGGACTGCAGAGTTGCAGGACTGTGCTCTCCCGTGAGAGCACAGACCGGGTAGCAGACCCAGCAGGAGAGTCCCTGGGGACTGTCAGCCTCGTCCCTTTAGCAGTATGTCTTCACCTTGCCACATGTGCCGGCCATTGCCCTGGGCCCTGGCACAGACCCGGACAATGGACGCCTCCAGGGGGCCCCACCCCACATGGCGAGGCAGCTGCAAGCCCCCAGGGTCACAGATTGTGGTGGCAGCCAGAGGGAGGACGGGCGCATGGCAGTCGTAAGCACCGGTGTCTGAGGGTTGCTTGCTCAGAGAGGAGTGATGAGCTGCGGTCTGGAGGACACGGCCTGGGAAGGCTGGCGAGGACCTGGCCCTCTGGCCCTGTAGCCGCCCGTCCCCTCCCACTGAGCTCCGGCAGCCCGTGTGCCCGCACCCTGGTCACCGCCTCCTCGCGGCACCTCTTCTAGGCTTTGGCGGGCTGCCTGCTCCAACCTGCACCTCCCTCCTTGTCCCCTCTCTACCTGGCAGCGACAGTGACTGTCCCGTAAAGCAGGTCACGCCCCTCTCTGCCAGGTCCCTCCTGTGGCCTCTCACAGGAAGAGCCAGGGATCTTCCTGCGCTGTGGCCACGCTCCCTCTGCAGCCATAGGCCGCCTCCCGCCCTGCTTGCGAGCCTGCATACCCACCTCTCAGGAGACCACTCTCCAAGCCCGCAGCCCCCTCCAGTGTTCCTCGGTCCCCTCTCGCTGTCTTTTCCACTGCACAAATGGTTACTGGACATACTGTGTATTTTTTATTTTCTCTCTTTTTTGGGGGGGTACTTGGAATTGAACCCAGGGGCATTCTACCTCCAAGCAACACCCCAGTCTTTTTTTTTTTTTTGATCTTGCTAAGTTCTGAGGCTGGCCTCGAACCTGTGATCCTCCTGTCCCAGCCTCCCAATTACTGAGATTCCAGGCATGCACCACCTCGCCCAGCCATGCCCTGTATTTTGCCTCTGTCTGGTTCATTATCCCCCGCCCCCACCTGTCCACAAAGTACAGTGTGGTCTGCTTTGTTCCCAGCTACATCCCCAGCCTGTGGAACAGTGCTCCAGGCACGCAGCCTCCAGGAGAGGTGTGCAGTCAGCCCGAGGCTGGGGATGGGCGGTGACTGGGCTTCCTTCCGCTGCTCCTCATTTGCACCCACAGGCCCTCCTGCATCAGTACTTCTTCACAGCTCCCCTGCCTGCCCACCCGTCCGAGCTGCCAATTCCCCAGCGTCCAGGGGGGCCGGCTCCCAAGGCCCATCCGGGGCCTCCCCACGTCCATGACTTCCACGTGGAACGGCCTCTCGAGGAGTCATTGCTGAACCCAGAACTGATTCGGCCCTTCATCCCGGAGGGGTGAGATACTGGCCAGGTCCTGCCTGCCTGTCCCAGGAGCGTCCCGGCCTCGTGTTCCTCTGCCTCCTTTCTGACTTGACCCACCAAGGCTTCCTCCATGGCCACGCCTTGCCCCGCTCCCAAAGTGCCGCCTCAAGGGCTGGTCCTCCAGCCCAGGCGGTGTGGATGAATCGCACAGAGAGGAGACCCGTGGCCTTCCTGCCACCAGGAAAGCGGGCTGCTGCACTGCCCAGGGCCACCCAGGCTGTGGCGGCCTGGCCTGTGCTGGTTCTCAAGGCAAGGCCTCTCAGGAACATTCCTATTAGAACCACTTGATGGGAAGCAGAGAGAGTCAGGTGTCCTGGTGTTGGAACTGGGTGGGCAGGCAGGCTTGATTTGGTTTTCAGAGACCGTGAGCATCTAGTTCAGTATTTGGGAGTTACATAAAAGCCCCTGGCGGCTCGTCCTGCATCTGTTCCTTCCCCGTTCCTATCAAGAAAATAGCAGAGGTGGCGTTGTCTCCTGGCCCTCGGTGTATAGGGGTCACCAGGAAGGTGACTGTCATGGCTTTCGCCCTGAGGGCTTGCTCTGTGCTCCCGTGACTGAGTGCTCACTTGGAAGTGAGGTGGGCGGAGGTCTAGACCCAGCAACGGGCAGGCTGGGGGTCCAGCAGCAGACCCCCCCACCCGTTAGACTATACCAGCATCCACGCTGCAGAGTTAGGTGGGCCGGAGCAGCTGTGCAGAGACGGAAACCCGTGTGCCTGGAATCCATCGTCTCAATAAATTCCAGTACAACCCCAGCCAGTCCATTCATTCTTATTTGATAATTGATAAGGTGATTCCAAAAATAAATAAATAAATAAATGGGAATGCAAAGGACCAAGAAAAGGAAACAGAAGAGTTGTTGATGAGAGAATTTAGCTTCTAGGGGCCAAGACTGACCTCGGAGCTGCACAATGACGGAGACAGTGGGCGCTGGTCCAGGGGGAGTGGGAAGCACACGAGAGGCTTGATCTTGGCAGTCCGCATTCCTAGACTGTTTGCTTTAGGCTTCACCTGCATCAGCTCTGAGCGCTGAGGATACCGTGGCTGCTGAACGCTATGGCTGCTGGCCTCTGAGCGCTTAGCGGGAAGAGGAGACGATAAACCCCTGTTGTTGCTTTCAGGAAAGCCTGTGGTTTTCATGATCTGCCCCCCACGCTTTTTCTCCAGTCACACCTTTGCAGACTCTAAGCTCTAGTTAAGCTCAGTTTGTAGCTCACAGTAGCTGTCAGGTCTGCACAGATGGGATCTTGTACCTGACTCAAGGTGTTTGGAAACAGTTTAGATAAGATGCAGTTGACAGATGACATGCTCATTTGGTGATTATCAATTGATGCCTTAGATTATTTCTACAAAAGCTTTTCTAACTGTACATTATACAGTGTTTCCAGCCACACGAGGAGAGAAGAATATAAACAGCACAGACAACAGAAGGATGCCTAGCTTTTGGTGGACTCACCAGACAGACTGTGTAACAACTATACTCCGTATGCCCAGGACGGTCAGAACTTCCTTGGGTAATAATAAAGGTAGAATAAAGAGTATGTAACATCCAAAACTATAAGGAAAAGTAGAATAATATGAAATAACAGAAGGTACGAATATATAACATAGTAAGATGATGGTTTTAAACTAAAACATTAGTAGTTCCTTAAAAGACAGAAATTACCAAAGCTCACTCAAGAAGGAATGTATAACTTGAGTAGCCCTATGTCTATTAAAGTTATGGAAATTATAATTAAAAACCTTCCCACAAAGAACACTCATTGCATAAAAACATTAAAAATATATTGTCCTTGATTTGACCTTCAAACCCAACTTTTTTCTGAAGCTGACACTGTAACTAATCTTCATACTGACCCTGACCTGTCCTGATATTTACCTTGAGCTTGAAACTAACCTTGACCATGAACCTCCCACTCTTCCTCACCATGACCCTAAACTTGACACTGATCCCACACTCACCTTAACCCTAATCTGACCTTGAATTAACCCTGATTCCAACATTAGCTTGACCCCGAGCATCTTCCTGAACCTGGTACTGAAAATCACAACCTTCACTTTCACGTTGATCCTGAACCTGGATCAGACCCTCACTCTCAGAGTGATTCTGAGCCTCGGTCTTACCCTGAATTTGAACTCGATATGGAATTTGACCATCACTTTGACAGTCAACCTTACAACAACCTTGACCTTCACCTTGAACCTGGCTCTTGGAGGTTACATAATCATCAACCTGATTCTGCTCTGAAACTAGACTTGGAACCTGACCCTATTACCGAATGTCATCTGACAACAATACCAGTCCAGATACTGACCACTGACCAACCAACCCCATCCACACAACAGTCTACATTTGCCCCCACCCCGACTTTGAACTTGATCTCAATCCCCACCTTCACCTTTATCTTCAGACTTAGCGGGGCCTAACACTCAACCTGAATCGGATACTTCACTTTGTTTTACTTGAACATCACTGACCCTGAACTCAGTTGGGCCTCAGACTTTGTTCTGATTCTGACCCTGACCTGTAGACCCTCAGCCTCATTCAGTGCTTTGCCAGACTCCGACATATTACCCAGACCCTCACTACCACCTGACCTTGAATTCAACCTTTAACCTGACCATAACCCTTAAACTGATTTTCACAGTGACTCACCATAATCATGGCCCAACTTTAACCTTGACCATGACCTCTGACCTGACGACCTGGAAATTAATCTTGTCCATGAGCTTGACCCTCACCTTGACATGAACTCATCTTACCCTGATGCTCACCATGACTCTGATCCTGACCCTGACCATCAATGTGACCTCACACTCACTGACCTTGATTCTGACAACAGCTCTGCTGCTGCTGCTGCTGCTGCAGTTTTGGGACTGCAAGTGTTCAGCCCTTGCTGGTCACTGCTACTCTGCGCCAGGGAGGCTAGCTTATATAGCCTGACAAGTCTTCTGATTGGTCCTAAGATTTGTGCCCTGATTGGTCCATTTTCAATTCCTCCCTAATCAGTCTTAGGCTAGAAGTCAGGGAGGGCCGCTGGCCCTGGCCCTCACCCTGCTCACCACCCTGTATCAGTTTACTGGGGCTCACAGATTCAGAAGATTCAGTCCATAGTCAGCCGACTCCAAGGCAGAACCATCATGGGGGCAGGGCGTGGCAGAGGACAGCAACCAGGGACCAGAGAGAGGACAGGGGAGAAGAGACCAGGGACAGATGTAGTCCTACAGGCCACATCCCCAGTGATCTACCTCCTCCAGCCACACCCTACCTGCCCATAGTTACCATTCAGTAAATCCATTCAAATTATCTATCAATGGATTTATCCACTGATGATATTAGAGCCCTGATTCAATATTTCACCACTGAATATTTTTATGTTGCCAACACACGGGCTTTCTGGGGACATTTTATATCCAAACTGGTGTCTTGCATAAACTTAGGAGGCTGCCAAGAGGAGGCGCAGAGCCCCGCCTGCCATGTTGCATCCCAACCTGTCCGTGCCACGATACAAACCCTAACAGCCCGGGAGAGATTCGTGGTAGGGAGAGAAGCAGCGAGGGTCAGGGTCAGGAGCAGGGAGAGAGCCAGGGAGGCCAATGCTAAAAGGAGATAGAGCCAAGGTGAATGTCACTATGAAGGCTGGGCCAGGGCTGGGTCTGGTAGACAGCAGGGTAGGTCGACGGTGAGCGGAGCGGCTGGCTAAGGGGAGATTAGCAGAGCTGGCCATGCGGAGCAGAAGTACGGGACAGAATGTCAGCTGGGCTTAACAGGGGCGAAAGCGCAGAAGGCCGGGAAAGACTGTCGGGAAAGAGCAGGGCGAGGTACGGCTTAACTAAGGAGCTGAAGCAGAGGTCAGGCGAATGAAGTTTGGCACACGCTGGCGCGGCGGCAGGCGGGGCTTACGAGGGGCGGGGCT
>PVJS01061711.1:0-10916 GCA_004027185.1 Glis glis | reverse complement strand
AAAAAAAAAAAAAAAAAAAAAAAAAAGAGTCCCCAGAGAGCCTGTTATGGTTGGAGACTCCAGGAAGCATGACTAGGTTAGTTCGGAGTGACCAGGGATCACACATTTAACAAATCCTGTCGTGGGTCTAACAGGGAACGCTCTTCTTTCTGCTTTTGCACCAGGAGACAGCCATCTCGGACCCACTCCACTCTCCCCAGGAGTGCTTTGTGAGTGCTGCCTTTGAACCTGTACTCCTGAGGTGTGCCTTTATCTGCAGACTCCTGTGTTGCCAATCGGCCCCCGCAGGGGAGCTCCGTGGTGTCTGTTAGCAGTGGCGCTGTATCAGATGCCCGCGGATCAGGCTCCAAGTCCAGGATCCGGAATGGGCGGTGCGCCTCGGATCCCTCTGCATGGACTGGCTCAGGCTCTGCAGCTTTGTTTCCCTCTGATGCCCACAGTCTGCTGCCCATCTGGGGCGGGGCTCTGCCTTTCTGGCATGGGGTCAAGCATGAGGGGGTAAGGGGGTGAGGGCTGCACTAGGGGCCTCCTGAGAAAGGGCGGAGTTGTGGAGACCCTGCGAACCTCTCCCAGGAGAAAGCAGAGAGGAGAGCTTGCAACTGGGAACCAACCTGATCTGACTCCCAGGCCCAGCTCTGCCTCTCGCCGGCTCCGTGCCAGACCTCTGGGGCTCCAGGCTGCTTCCCCTAAAATGAGCACAGTTACCACTACCACCCCGGGGCCTGGTGATGCTTAAACTAAAGATGAGAAGAGCGGGGTGAAGTGACAGATTCGAGCCACACAGCTGGGAAGGGACGGGAACAGGGCTCCAGCCTGCGAGACACTTCCTCCTGCCACCTCCAGCAGCACCCCCTGCGTCGTCTTGAATGAGTCCCTGCATCCATCCCCTCTCCCCGGGACGGGGCTACCGGGAGGACCCCATGAACGCGGCTCTGGGTTTGTTGTTGTTGGCTCTGCAAAGCCCTTCCTCTAGCTGAATGCCTGGGCGGCAGTGCCAGGGCGGGGATTACTGCCGGTCCACGTGCCACCGGGGAGCCACATGTGGGCGGCCTCCCAAGAGCCGGGTTCGCCAGGGTTGTGTTTGTGTGGGTCTCCCGAGGGGCTGGCTGCTGAGCACCGGGGCGGGCGGGCGGCAGCTTCTGGGGGAAGGGGGCTTCTTAAGGGAACAGGTTGGAAACATCTGGCAGGGGTGTGTGCAAGCGACTTCCTGATGCTGAAGCGCCTTCCATGTTCTCAGCTGAAAACTGTTATTTTTTTTGCATGTTTCCTCCTGAGTATTGATCTGAGTCAGCTGCTGACCGTTAAAATGTGTGTGTGTGTGTGTGTGCGTGCGTGCATGTGCACACACACACACACACACACACACACACGAAATAACCAGTTCCTAAATTTGGCACCCAACTTTAGCTGTTCTTAGAATGCAGGGTCTGTAGTTTGGGTTCCTGGTTATTTTATTGATAATTAGCCTTAATGGCTGTTTTCTTCAGAGAGCTTCTTTTATTAATTTTATTTTGTGTGTGTGGTACTGGGGATTGAACTCAGGGGCATTCTACCTTCTAGCTACACCCTCAGCCCTACTTTTTATTCTTTATTTTGAAACAGGACCTCACTAAGTTGTGGAGGCCCTCACTAAGTTGCTGAGGCTGGCTATGAACCTGCGATCCTCCTGTCTCAGCCTCCTAAATACTGGGATTACAACCGTGTGCCACCATGCCCGGTGCTTATTAATTTATTTTACCTTAACATTGTTTAAAAAAAACCTTGCATATAGACTTTTAACAGAGGTTTCATGCCACAGATGTTTTGTGTGGCTCACCCAGTGTTGGCCCATAGATGGTTGGATGTCTTTATTTTTAAATATTAATCAGTTACCAATACCTAGACATTGGAATATTTCATAGTTTTAGGAAAAAAAATCTGATTTCTGGCTTACTGGGACAAATCGGAAAGTCTGATAGCTGGATCAGGTTCCAGAATCATGAAACTTCGGGGCATGTGGGTAGCAGCTGCCCCCTCTCCGTTGGCTGTAGCCCCTGCTGTCCCGTGCACTCAGATGTGGGCACCTCACTGTTTCCCATCACCCGGCCCCCGGGAGACACTTGAGTTTGGAGCCCTGCTTCCGTAGGCCGCAAGCTTCTACTTGCTTCTCTTTATCGCCTGGAGGAGGCAAGAAACCTCAGATTTGAGAACCGAGGTTCAGAGAGAGTAAGCGACACGACTGTTCACAGCCGGTAGGTTGAGGCCAGGCCTTCCGACGCTGAGACTAATGCACTTTTCAGGAAAAACAAAAAGATTGCTTGGATATGTAACTATATTATCCTTGGGCTCTTGAGCTGACTCGCTTCAGTTTCTATTCATGCGAGTCTGGCTCTCTCTCAGTCCAAGATACCATGTACACTGCTTCTCTGCCTAGGCATATGAATTTGTTTTTCCAGTACTAGGGATTAAATCCAGGGGCGCTCTACCACTGAGCTTTTTATTTTTGATTTTGAGTCTCATAAGTTGCTGAGGCTGAGGCTGACCTGGAACTTGTGATCCTCCTGCCTCAGCCTCCTGAGTGGCTGGGATTCCAGACCTGCACCTCTGTGCCCGGCTTAAGCATCTGAATTTGAGGTCACCCTCTCTAATAAAGCATGGCTGTAGCTCTGCCCAACATCAGGAATCTTCCCCCTTAGAGGCCCCAGGGGACCCTTGCGCAGCAGTGGGGACTGGCGCAAGGCACAGCTCACCCTGGACTTGGAGCTAGCTCTGTCTTTGAGCCCTGGCTCCACCGCAGTCGCAGCCTTGATCGTTGAACTGTTGAGCTCTTCCTGCATGCCCTGTGGTGCCCGTCTCTTTCATCAGCCCTGTGACCCCAGGAGGGGAGTGCTGTTGCTCTCATCTCTCGGGGAGCTTCAGTACCTTCCCAGGCCTGTACCGGAAACAAGTGGCGGGACTTCCACACGCAGTTCTGACTCTCAGACGAGTGCTCGTAGCTCCGTGTTCAACTGACTCCGTGGCCCAGTCATTTCCCCTCTCTCGGCCTCTACTTCCTGGCATGTTCAGGGGGAGTGTACCTCCCCGGCACAGGAGCCGAGTGCAGGTTGGAGGGACCCTTCAGTTTCCTGACCCCTAACTCTCCCCGCCCCCCTCCCACGAGGCAGTTGTCAGACCCGGGGCATGAGGTGAGTGGTCTTTTCCACTGGGGCGGGCCCCTCCGCTCGCGGGGACAGGGCCTCCCAGCACTGTCCCCGGGGCCTGGGTGTGCTTCCCTGTTCCTCCTGCACCAGCCTGCTCTGCACTCTCCCCTGGCAGCGGGAGAGGCAGCTGAGGGCTCCCGCCGCCAGAGCCCTGCCCGGGAACAATGGGGCACATTAAGAAGGCTGCCAGGTGCCAAGCCAGAGGTATTAAAGGGACATTTGATTAGCCCTCACCCTGCTTGTCAGGCTTTGCTCTTTTTTTTTTCTCTCTCTCTGCAGCAGTTAAGGGCACAGAAGCCCTGGTGTGGATTTCCTCCCTCTGGCTCGCCTCTGACTTGGGGTGTGAGCACGCTGCCTCTTCAGCCTCTCCTCTCTCCTCCTCTCCTTCGCCTCCCTCTACCCCGGTCGTCTCTATGCTGTATGTCTTGCTCTCCGCAAACAAGATGAAAGATGGGACTACAGGAGCCGTAGGCCTACTACCCAGAATCGACAATTTCAACGGATTATATATATATATCTTTCATCTTTTCCAGTCCTCCTCAGCTTTATCCCTGCCAAACAGGCAGCCATTTTTGCTTGAACACCCCTGGTGATGGGAGACTCGCTTCCTTTAGCTCAGTAGGGTCCTAGGTAATCCGCTATGGCTCGGGGTGACTTAGAGGATTTCCCAAGTGCCCTCTACATAGATTTTTGGGCGCCCCTCAAATCTTTCCTTTCCCAGAAAGCCTTCCCTGATCTTTCCAGTTAGAATTAATCTCTATCTCTTGGAAATGCTTACAGAACTTAATCTGTATGGCTGTCTGTAGTGGCAGGGGTGTGTCACGGTGCTGCGGTTGGCCAGGTCCCTGGGAGAGGGGAGTGATGCTGAAGGCGCCTTCCCCGCAGGCAGTCCCTTCGGTGAGGCCAGAGGCAAGGGGCGCAGGGAGCTGCCGTGCGAGCCTAGGCTGCCTCTGTCTCTAGCGTCCATTCCTGAGTGTGGCCAGTGTGTTTTATGTGATCTTTTAGTGCAGAGAATCATTTAGGCTCTGTGGACTACTCAGCTCTGCCTTGGAGTGTGGAGGTGGCCACAGACAGTAAGTACATACATGGATGAATGTGTCGTGTTCCAGTGTTCCAATAAAACTTTATTTGCAAAAACACGCAGTGGGGGGGGATGAGTTCTAGGGGTCCTGCCAGCTCTTGACACTTAGGCCCTGAGTTCTCCACTGCGTCTGGCAGATCCGCTGTGTCTGACTCCACCTCTAAGATGGATTCCAGATCCCTCCTGTTTCCCTTCACCTTCCCCTGCTGTCTCCTCTCACCTGAATTCCTGCCACAGCCTCCTGAAATCACAGTCCATTCTCACACACAGCCAGAGGGAGCGTCGACAGGTGTGAATCAGAGAGAGGTTCCTGTCCCTCTACACCTCTTCCACGGCTTGCACTGCAGTTGAGACTCCCACCCTGCCTGGCCCCTGCCGGCCTCTCCAGGCTCCTTCGTCGAACACCAGCGTGCCGGCCTCTTGCACATCCAGCGTGTTCCTCCCTCAGGGCCTTTGCACGTGGTCCTTTCTGGAACATTCACCCTAGAGATTGTTGCGGGACTGGTTCCTCCTCGCTTTGAGGTCTCAGCTCCAGTCTTACCTCCTCAGAGAGGCCGTCCTGGACCTGCCATCCTAAATACCTTGTCCCCAGTCACTCTGCAACATATCTCTCTGTGAATTATCCACGCAGCAGCTTAGCACTGTCTGGAATTACCCCCCTTTTTATTTACTTGTTTATTTCTCTGCTTCTGTAGATACTAAACACCATGAGAGTAGGGACCTCATCTGTCTTATTTACTACAATGCTGGCACATATAGGAGCTTGGTAAGTGTTTATTGAATGAATGAATGAATGAATGAATGAATGAGTGAGTGAGTGAATGCATGCCGGTGTTCCCGAGCACACATCCAGGCAGGGCTCTGACTGCTGCCGGTGACTTCTCGCCATCCCTCCCCGCGTTTCATTTGGACTCCATTCAGCTCTTGGTGCTGGAAGCAGCGGCACCCTCACCCTCAGTGGACTGCATTCTCATAGCACGGGGGAACTTCCTTCTCCCCCGCGGGATCAGAGGCCTCAGGAGTGTGAGCGTCCTGCGGCAACAGCCCGACGACCGCTGGCCAGCGCTGCAGTCCCCGGCCTCTGTCCACAAGGCCTCGTTGGTGGTATCTTTGGATGAAGATCCATTTAGTTCTTTCCCTTCAGACAGTCTTTAGAATATGAAACAAGTAACTTCCCTGGGATTATTTTTTCCTCGGATCTCAGCAGTGTGGACCCCTGCTCGCTTCTTTTGGGGGACGCGTTGATGGAGGTGAGGCTGAGTGTCAGTCCCTTCAGTCTGAAGGAGGTCTCTTAAGAAGGGCTGCCTGGCCAGGGCCCCAGTCTTTCCCCAGGGCCACATAGCTCCCGTTACATGGATAAATGGAGTCTTACAAGTGGTAGTGTGTCCCCCCAAAAGGTATGTTAAAGTCCTAAGCCCAAGTCCCAGAACTTCAAAGTGTGACCTTGTTTGGAAATAGGGTGGCTATAGTTGTAAGTACTTGAGATGAGTCATGCTGGAGGAGGGTGGCCCACAATCCTGCATGACTGATTGGGGTCCTTAGAAGAAGAGAAGAGACCCAACGGGAAGATGGCCCAGCTACCATAGAGGTGGAGATCCGAGGCGTGCTGCCTTCAACCAGGGAACACCTGGAGCCTCCAGGGGCAGGGCGATTGTCTTGATCTCTTCTTTTTTCTATTTTTTTCGTTCCTTTTTAATTAGTGGAAAAGGTCCTCGCTTCCTGTGGAGGATTAGCATATCACATTGCACGTATGCATTCTTTCACTAAGCCACTCTCCTGATTAAGAGATCAGTCTCTCATTTTTAAAAATTCAGCCATTAACCTTGAATACCAATGACTAAACACATGTGTACACTGCCTTTTGCTCTATGTGTCATCTCTCACTTTGTTCTGAGCTCCAGCTACATTGATTTCAACACATTCTTTGGGCTTTGGGGCCCCAACAAAATTGATTGGTGGGATTACTGTGTGAGAGGCACAGAGCACGGCCACTGCCTTCAGAAATCCTAGCCTGAAAGGCAGACACAGAAAACCCGCCGTGGTGCAGCACACAGGCAGAGCGTGGGACGACTGGCACTGCAGGAGGGACCGCCAGGCATCGTGGGTATCAAGGAGGGCACCCTGGCCCGGGTCAGATGGACTTCTGCAAAGTGTTGATTTAAGGCGGTCCCGAGGACATTTAAGACTTCAGCAGTGTGCACGTAGTGGGATCGGGGCCTCTCTGGTGGCAGAAAGAGGGGGAACCGATTCCAGCAGTAGTGGGTAAGCCAGAGTGACTAAAACTTCAGATGTCTGCTAGAGAGGCGGGTGAGGGCCGGAGTGCGGGGGCTCTGACTGCTGGGCTGGGGAGGGGCGGCCGGCTGCAGGAGCAGGCAAGGGATGAGTAGTTTTGAGCAGAGGATGACTTGACCCTAGGGATGCCTCCCAAAGGTAACTCTGGCAGTGCAGGAGGCGCTGGAGGACGGGAGGCCATTGAGGTAGAAGGAGAATAAATCCATTCAGTTATGCACTGTGCCCTGCTGTGGTCCAGACACCATTGCTAGGTAGTGAGGCCACCAAGATGTGTGGTTTCAGTCTCTGAACTCAGCGACATTCATTATAGTAACAGCTGTAGCTGGCTGTTTTTGCCCCGCACGGTGTCAAGCAGTTTTCGTACATTATCATTCCTAATCCTCACAGCAGCCCGATAACATGCGTGCCATAATTGCCCCCATTTTATAGATGAGGACACTATGCATCAGGGAGGTGCAGTGTTTCACTGGAGATCACACAGCTGGTCCCCAAAGGAGCTGCAACTGGCCTGCAGAGTCCTAGGCCCTAACTCTTGGCTCCATATACCAAACAGACAAGTCAGAATACAGCCGGGGGGGGGCTCTTTTAAGAGATCCTTTACCTGGTAGCTGCAGGTGCAGGGGTGTGTGTCAGCACAGAGGAGAAGGCTTCTTGAAGGAGGGACTCAAGGGCAGTGGGATGGCTTAGCCAGGCGCTAAAGGGTGGGGAGTGAGGGGATTTCAAACAGAGGCACAGCGCTGTCAAAATCCAGAGTGGGGGACACCGCATGGGGTATTGAGGGCTCCCAAGTTGGGGTTGTTGGTTCATAATAAGTAAAGCTAGGAGTAGGACCAGGAGAGGCTGGGGCCCGTGGGGCCAGGCCCGTGATCTAGACTCCGCCCTCTAGTTCCTGGGAGCATGAAGGGTGTCCAGGAGCGAAGCCTGTGACCAGGATTGCTTGTGCATGGTCCTGGAGTTCAAAGTTGTGTTGGAAGGAAATTTTTATGGCGTCATTAAAGACAAGACACGTATTTGAAAGCAGTTTGGCAAGGCGAATTTTACTTTTTGACAAAAGGGATCCTGCCACCAGTAAGGTCAGGCGTGCAAGAACAACATGGAGGAAACTTGCTGGGGTTTTATTTTCAGCGGGGGCTTCTGTGCTGTGCTCCTATTGGTGGGAACACACCTCACAATCTTTACGCCATTGGCTGAAGGGGATGCCAGGGGAGGGTCTGGCACTCATCATTTCCAGGAAATGCTACTACGAAAATACAAGCACAGATAAGGTTACACAATGGCAGTTCTACAAAATGGAGCCCAAGTCAAGCTATTCCTTTGATAGAAAAGATCTAATTATTTCTCACAGTTGGAAGAGACCCTGGCGGTGATTTTGTCAGCCACTGTCCAGTGTTGGCATCCAGGCAGACGAGGCAGAGAAGCCCCCAGGACAGGCCTCGAGAGGCCCGGCACCCCGAGTGCAGTCCCTGGCCTGCTGTGTCGCTGGCGTTTCAGTCTGTGGGTCTACTTTATTCAACATGTCATCTGTCTGTCAGTATTTGACTGAATACTGAATGTGCCCCAGGCTGGCTCTGCTAAGCACTTTCCATTCCAAGAGGAAAGGACCCAGTCTCTGCTTCAGAACCAGTTGGAACACTGGACAGATAATCCTAGGGCAGTGGGTGGAGTGACTTTGGTGAAGGCCACCCAGCAGCCTTCAAACTGGTCTCTGTACTGCTGCTCCCCTCCCGGCCCCTCCCTGCCTAACCCCTAGGCTCTTAAGGCTGCAGGTTTGCCTGGGGTTGAATCCCAGCTTGGCCCTGTACTAACTGTGTGGCTTTGGGAGTGTTCCTTCATCTCTTTCTTTTCCCACTTCCTTCATATTAAAATGGGCGTGAGAAGAGGTGCCTACTTGATAGGAGAATTCTCAGGATTCCGTGAGTTCACGTAGACAAAGATGTTGGAACAGTGCCCTGCTATGTAGATCCCATTTTATTAGAGGCCCAGGATCACTTAGCTAATCCCTCTGTCTGAGGCACATTTTAGGATTCAGAATTACATTAGTCACGGTTCAATCAGGAGAGCAAAATCACACAGGAATTTAAATACGCCAGCTTCATAGAAGGGATTGTTAACTATAACAGGAGATTAGAATAATGAAAGATGGGCTAATTAGAAGTCAAAAGAGCTCTAAGGAATATAGGAATATCAGATGTAGGAGCAGCCACTACCCCTAGGGCTGAGACGTGTGTCTAAGGAGCATCCTTGCCCCCAAGGCTGAGGTAGAAGTCCCCCTGAAACCCTACCCCCAGGGCTGAGACAGAGCCCAAGGGACAGGGGTCTCACGCTGAGACCCTGACTGTCGGAGCGGGCACAGCCCTGTGTGCTGAGTGACAGCAGCTGTGACAGTGCCACACCAGTGAAACTTGGTGGAAGTCCTCCTGCTGCGGGTCGGGGAAGGACATTCGTGGTGAGGTGTCTCACGGAAGGCATTCTGCTACAGAACCGCTCAAAGGCATTGGTGCAGCGGGGCGCTGCTGGCGCTAGAGGCCGTCGGTTGCTGCACGCCGCAGGAGCCAGGAGGCGGAGGAGCAGGTATGGTAGGAGCTGGTCATGGAGAATCTGCCCTCTGTAGGACACTAAAGCCACCCTCTGCCTGTCCACTGCACACCCCAGATCCAGGGTGGAAACCCCTCCTGCAGCGTCTCTCCAGCATCGTCTGTTGGCCACTGTGGACACCTTGTTAGCTGGCAAGGGGAAGAGGCTGAAGGGCCCAGAACCATTTTTGTACAGCAGGCAGTGAAGGTGGGTTTGGAGCAGAGAGCTGATGAATTGATAACTGGCTGTCTTAGTCAGTTTGGGCAGATATAACAGAATACCACAGATCCGGTGGTTTAAGCAACAAACATTCATTGCCCACAGTTCTGCAGCTTGGAAGTCTGAAATCGGGGTGCCAGTCCGGTCCGGTTCTGGGTGAGGGCTCTCTTCCTGGTTTACAGATGGTTGTGTTCTTGCTGTGGCGGGAGTGTGCGTAAGAGTGAGCTCCGTGTCTCTTCTTCAAGGGTGCTGGTACCACTGAGGAGGCTCCGGTCTCATGACCTACTTACCTCCCAGGGCCCGCACCTCCCTGCACTGTCACATAGACGATTAGGATGTCAACATATGAATTCAGGGGACACAAACATTCAGTCTGTTATACTGGCACCAAAGTCTTTCTGATTTAGGGGTGTTAGAACAATGCATGTATTATATTATGTAATAGCCCTGGTGGGGTCTACAGTAGCTCCCCATATTTTTCCCCCAGTGGCAAAAATGTATTCACACCAAGTGGATAAATAAAGACTATTAATAGCTTCTTGTCTATTCAGGTCAGATTTTGTCACTAAAATGAGTTATATTTAAAAAGTTATTAAAAAAAGCTTTTGGAATTTCGGAATTGAGGCTAAGGGATAATTGAGCGGTGTTGTTTTCATTACCTTTCGCCACACGGCAGTCAGAGTGATCTTTTGGAAATGTAAATTATGCCACCAGCTCTCCTGGGAACCCATGAGTGTCTTCCTATTCTAGGATAAAGACTAGACTCCACTGTAGGCTCCTCCCCGCCTTGTCCTCCCCACCTCTGTCCTCCCACCTCTGTCCAACAGCCACACCAACCTCAAATAAGCCACTGGCCCTCCTGCAGCAGGGCCTTGCACTTGTCTTTCAGTTAACACACACACACACACACACACACACACACACACACAGTGTGCTTGGCTTACAGTGCCCCATCCCTTGGACCTCAGCCCAGGTGTCCCTGTCTGAGGGGAGCTTGCTGTCCCCTCCTTCCCTAGCCTTCACCCCACTTGGGACTTTTTTATTTAAGGCACATGTCTTCAGTTGTAATAATACAAACTTATAATTAGTGTGGTCATTTGCTTAATCTGGCTTCCTGTTAAACTGTAAGTGGTCTGAGGACAGTGTCTGTGGCTGTCCCCCTCCCACTCACACTCATTTATCCCTGGTGCTTTACACAGGGCCTGGCATGTGACGTGTTTGATGAGTGAAAAAAGGTCAATCTCGGGTTGACTGTGTGTGTGTGGGGGTGCTGGGGATTGAACCCAGGGGCCATCTGTCTCTGAGCTACACCGCAGCTCTATTTTATTTTTTATTTTGTCTTGGGTCCGGCCCAAGAGTGACGCGAACTGGGCAGGGGGGTGAGCATCGGACGACCCGGACCTTCCCTCCTCCGGACCGGAAGCCATGTCTGGCATGGACTCGTTTATTAGAAAGCACACCTCTCTTTTATAGTGGGGGCGGTACAGGAAGTTCGCAATGAGCAGGATGTGACACCACGCTTTCCTGGGGACCTCTCATAGGTAAAGGCACCTGTCGTCTATGAGTACGGA
>PVJS01061710.1:0-10916 GCA_004027185.1 Glis glis | reverse complement strand
CGCAAAAAAAAAAAAAAAAAAAGAAAAGGTTAAAGAGAGTTAGTTGTTTGGTGTGTGTGTGTGTTTTACTGGGGTTTGAACCCAGATACATTCTACCTCCAAACTAAACCCCCAGCCTTATTTTTTTATTTTTGTTTTGAAACAGGGTCTCGCTAAGTTGCTGAGGCTGGTCTTGAACCTGTGATCCTCCTGTCTCAGCCTCCCAAGTACTGGGATAGGTCTTGATGCTCTCATCCCAGCCCTGCAAACACCCAGACCTAAATACACAGTTCAGCCAGTAAATTCCCCCCACTGTTGTTTTTTTTCCCTTAAAATCAGTTTGAGACAGAATCTCAGCCATTCCAGGGAGAATATTTGGCAGTAAGTAAACTTCAAGTACAGCAGGTAAAAATTTCCTTGTAACAATGAAGGCTTTTTGCTGGGTGTGGTGGTGACGCTTGTAATCCCAGTACTTAGGAGGCTGAGACAGGAGGATCACAGGTTCGCGGCCAGCCTTAGCTACTTAGTGAGGCCCTTTGCAACTTGGTGAGACCCTGTTTCAAAATAAAGAATAAAAAATAGGGCTGGGGGTGTAGCTCGGAGGAAGAATGCCCCTGAGTTCAATCCCCAGTACCGCAAAAACAAAAACAAAAAACAATGAAGGCTTTTGCAAAACATTAAGAGTTTTTCAGCCCGGCATGGTGGCACACACTTGTAATCCCAGTACTTGGGAGGCTGACACGGGAGGATCTGAGTTCGCTGCCAGCCTCAGCTACTTAGTGAGGCCCTGTGCAACTTAGTGAGACCCTGTTTCAAAATAAAGAATAAAAAAATAGGGCTGGGGGTGTAGCTCGGAGGTAGAATGCCCCTGGGTTCCATCCCTGGTACCACACACACACACACACACAAAAGAGTTTTTTCAATGACACAATCAGAACAAGTCACTGCCAACCCTCTGCGACTCCACGCTTTGCTTGGCCCTTGCAGGGTGGCCTCACATCCTCATGGTGGAGGAAAGCCACACTGTTCAACAGCAAGGCTAATCTGCCCAGATTATCAAACAGCTCCTCCCACAGAGGACCCATCCCATATCCCCAGTCTCAAGTCCTGCAAACTGTCAACCCCACAGGAAACCCAGACAGAAGGGGAGGCAGCAGGGAAGCAGGGAGGAGGGATGGAGATGCTCCCAGGAGTGAATTATTAAGGAACAGCTCTTTCACCCCAGTTGGCTGGATGTGCAGCTTCTGTAAGTCTGATTCTTAAAGCCAAATGATGCTCCATTAAAAAGTCACAAACAGCTGTGCATGGTGGCACATGCCTGTAATTACAGTAGTTGGGAGGCTAAGGCAGGAGGATAGCAGGTTCAAGGCCAGCTTGGGCAACTTAGTGAGACCCTATCTCAAAATGTAAAAATGAAAAGGGCTGGGGATATAGCTCAGTGGTAGAGAGTCCCTGGTTCAATCCCTAGTACATCAAAAAAAAAAAAAATTGGAAACACACTGAAGAGCTGTTACAATGGGACCTTAACTGATCCATCAGCTCTGTGAGAAAGTTCCTGAATAAAACATAAGTTTGTCCTTTACCATTCACAGAGCGCCTTCTGCTTTTCCCCATGGAGCTGCTAATGGGGAAACAGGCACGTAGAAGTGGGTGACAGTCCCAGGCAGTCACAGGACCTGGGAGGTGGTGCATGAGCTGGGGTTTGACAGACAAGTGGAAATTAGCACTGGGAAGAGGGTAGAAGGCACGAACCTCCAGCATCCGAGAGGTGGGCACTCCTGGAATACAGAGTGTGAGGGGCTGAGAAGACAGCCGAAGGGTCATGTGGTTAAACTGAAGGAGTGTGAACTTCACTGGGAGCTGTGGTAGCACGGAGGAACAGGAGGATGCCCGGAGCAGACAGCCTTGGAGGGAAGATCCCACCAGCCCTTGGGTGGAGGATGAAACACGCAGAAGCAGGCCCCTTAGAGACCCTTATGGTAGCTGTGCAAGAAGCAACCAGACTTCCCCAGTGGCAGGGCGATGAGAGGAAGGGGGACACAAGGAACTGGAAGAGGTAGACCCACCAGGTATGCTACCTGATTGAATGCAGCAGGTGTGATGATAAGGAGGAATCTGCCATACTTATGGGATTTCTTTCCCATGGCAACTGACTAACTGTGAAACAACTGACTAACTGTGAAAACTGACTAACTGTGAAAACAAAGGATACAAGAAGAAGGGCAAGCCTTGGAAGAGACTGATGAGGAGTTTGGCTTTCACATGCTAAGTAGGAAGAGCCCAGGAGACAGCCACAAGCACAGGTCCCTACAGGGCTAGAGCGCAGCCCCGGATGCCAGGGAGGGGACCTGCATGGAGGAGGGCGAGCTGGGAGCCACCAGCTGTAACCATGTGGTTGAGGACAACAAAGGAGAGGGCAAGAAGGGCAGTGGGTGGAACAGGAGAACGCAGTGAAGGAGATGGAAAAATGACAGCAAATAGAGTAGAGCCGGAGTGTGGTGGCACACGCCTGTGTTCCCAGGACTTGGGAGGCTGAGACAGGAGGATTGATCGCAGGTTCGAAGCCAGCCTCAGCAATTAGTGAGGCTTTCAGCAACTTAGCAAGACCCTGTTTCCAACTAAAAAGAACAACAGGGCTGGGGTGCAGCTCAGGACATGGTGTGTAACAGTCCCAAAGCCCAGAAAGCCAAAGTCAGGTCAAGGAGGAGAAGCATCGCTTGGCCTGGAGGGCAGCTGTCTTTAAAGACCTCAGCCTATGTAGTTTGGTCAGGGGGAGAGAAACCAGAGGACCATGGGTAGCAGAGGGCTGAAGGGACAGGGAGGCAGTGTAGACAGACAGTGTAGACAATTCTTCCAAGAAGGGAAAATGAGAGCAAGGGAATTTGAAGAGAGAAGTTAGACAGAAACATAGGGCATTTTTCAGTCTGGGGAGACTGAATGTGTTAGATACTGATGAGAACTGTTGATGGAGAAGAGACTGGGGGTGTGAGAGAGAACTGTGGGTGCAGGGAGGTTCCGGATGATGGGAGGGCACCTGGAGCACAGGTAGGAGCACACCTTCTCCCAGGCATGAAGGGTGGGGAGGAGGAGGGTGGTTGCCAGGGAGGACTTTCCGGCCTCGGTGTTATCTGTCTTGTCACTGGGCAGGATGGATTGTCTGTCAACATCATGACAAAGAGAGATAATGAAACAGAGGTTGAAGAAGCTGGGTGTGGTGGCACAGCCTGTAATCTCAGTACTTGGGAGGCTGAGACAGGAGGATCGCAGATTCGAGGACAGCCTCAGCAACTTAGTGAGACTCTCAGCAACCTAGCAAGACTCCGTTTCAAAAAAAAAAAGGCTGAGGGTCTAGTTTAGAGGTAGAATGCCTCTGGGTTCCATCCTCAATACCATCAAAAAAAAAAAAAAGGTTGAGGATTGAGGAAAGAGGGACAGTCATAGGAGATGCCAATGCAATGGGACAGGGAAGTATCTAGAGACATCTGGAAGGGTCTTTGGGACCCAGGACAGTTGATGGTACAGACAATGCATGACAGTCCAGCAGCAGCCAGCACCCAGGGAAGGAAGGGCAGGGCAGGAGTGTTCTGGAAGCAGGGTTCAGCTGGGGGGGGCGTTCACACAGGAAGGTTAGTGGACAAGAACGGTCACAGGGGGATACAGGGTAGAGAGAAAAACTGCCACAGCCACATGAAATCCACCCCTTGGCCAACAGTAGTCACTGGCTCAGGTGTTCAGCAGAGGGGCCAAGATCATTCTGTATATGGACTAAACTCCATCTTCAGCAAAGAAAGTGACTGGAGAAAAAAGGGTATTAATGGAAAGAGCCGGGGTTTTAGAATCACAGAGATATGGGTTCAAATTCAGTCTCACCATTTCCCTCTTGAGCTCAACATTTTTTTGTCCAAAAAGTATGAGGAAAATAATGCTTTGCAAGCTTGCAAGGATTAAATGAGATGCTGGATGTATGGGACTCTCGCTAGGTTGTAAACTCCATTAGGTGCGAGTCTTGGTATTTCGTGCTTTTACTTCTGCTTCTAGTAGGTGCCTGGCACACAGCAAATAAAAATTGCCCTTTTCATGTTGGGAAATATTCATCAAAGCACCTTCTCTGGCCCTTGGGTGAGCTCTCCTCAGACAATTGGTATTCCCTTCCTTGACTCGTCCAATCTCAAGTACTTGCGATAATGAGAAGGCAACATTTGATCAATATATCCTTTCACTGGATCAGGCTGTTACTTAACTTGGCAATTTCAGGAAATTATGCAGGTTGAACTCCAAGATTAATAGAAATTCAGAACCTCATTGCTGCCTGTCCCACCACCAAATAAGTGGCTTGGTGTGTTAGTCAGCTTTCCACTACTGCAACAAATATCTGAGCTAAATCAACTTAAAAAGAGGAAAGGTCTGTTTGGACTACTGTTTCAGAGGTTTCTGTCCATGGTCGCTTGGCCCCATTGCTTTTGGGCCTGTGGTGAGGCAGGACATCAGGGAGGGAGCGTTTGATGGAGGAGACTGCTCACCTCATGGTGACTGGGAACCAAAAGAGAGAAGAAGGGGCCAGGGTCCTAATATCCTCTTCCTGGGCATGTCCCCAATGATCTGACTTTCTTCCATTAAGCTCCACCTCTTAAACGTTTCCTTACCTCCCAACAGCACCACAGGCTGGTGACCAAGCCTTTAACACATGAGGCCTGGGTGGAGCACATATCTACACCATCCCACTGGTTTCTTTATCACAGCCTGCTGGCCTGTAGATAATTCCAGGTGATGTGGGGAGAAGGTCCCCTCCTCAACACAAGGAACAGTGGATCCCAGAGGAATGGAAAGAACGCCCTTCCTTAATCAACCACCCAAGACCAGAAGGCACCATGCCTCTCTAGAGACGGGGAGTGTGGAGGCCATAATGCATGTTGAGGAAGTTGTTAAAAGATCTATAAAAACAAACCCAAACAGAAACCAAACCGGAGCCCAATGCCACTCTTGCTGGGAGGTTTGGGCAGGAAGGGAACAGGCTGACCAACCTGTGAATGGTCAAGTCAGTCTGACCAGCCTACAGCAGATGATCACTCTGCCACTGGAGGGGTTCCTCTGAAACCCAGAGCCAAGAGTCATCCTTAGACGGTGCTAAGAAGAAACCAGAGGCTAGCCGGGCATGGTGGCGCACGTTTATAATCCCGGTACTTGGGAGGCTGAGACAGGAGGATCCGGGTTAGCGGGTAGCCTCAGCTACTTAGCGAAGCCCTCTGCAACTTCATGAGACCCGGTTTCAAAATAAAGGATAAAAAATAGGGCCGGGGGTGTAGCTTGGGGGTAGAATGCTCCTGGGTTTAATCCCCAGTACCACAAACACAAAAAAGAAGAAGAAACCCAAGAGTAAACCAGGCATCCAGTAGCCAAGAAATAGAGCAAGGTGGGCTGAGCAGCAGGCAGGAGACGTCAACAACTTCAACTTCAAGCCCGTAGCCCATGTCCAAACAGAGACCACTTAACTGTTCCCGATGTCCACGCTCCCTTCCTTTTAGTAAGAGAACCCCTACGTTTCAGTTGGGCATATTTCCTTGCCCCAGCTAGAGATGACACTTCCCAGCCTCCCCTGCAGTAAAGTGTGCCCAGGTTCTGGCCAATCAGATCGGAGTGACAGGCCAGTACCGCCTCTGAATTCTATCATTTAGGAGGGGGGCACTCGCCCTTCACCTCCTTTCCCCCTCTTCCGACAGGGAGGAGCAGAAAGTCGAAGAGAGCTAAGTCTGACTAAGCAGAAAAGGGAGCAAGGTGATGGAAGGAACCTGGTTTCCTGAATGGAGCTGAGTCATTTCCCCGCCCTGGACTCACCATCTACTTCTTAGACATCAGGTGAAAGAGAAATAATCCATCCTTACTGAGCAAATGTATTTTGAGCTCTTTTTGTTGCAACTTAGCCTGTGCCCTCACTAATGGAGGGTTGCCCAAAGGCAAATAATGGTAGGTAATAAGTAGTAAAGGTAATAATGTTAGAATGGATAGTAATACTTATTGAAAGCTTGCTACATGCCAGGCATTATTCTAAACACTTTATACAGGCTATCCCATTTAATCCACACAACATTCCCTGGATGGGACTGTGGTTCCATGTTACAGAAAAGGAGGCACAGGGAGTTTTGTTTTGTTTTGTTTTTGGTGGCACTGGGGATGGAACCCAGGGACATTCTACTTCCGAGCTACACCTCCAGCCCTTTTTATTTTTATTTGGAAACAGGGTCTTCTAGGTTGATGAGAGTCTCACTACTTGCCCAGACTGTCCTCGAACCTGTGATCCTCCTGTCTCAGCCTCCCAGGTACTGGGATTAGAGGCGTGCGCCACCACACCCTGCTACAGGGAGATTTTCTGCTTTGTCTGAAGACTCACCACTCCTGGCTGGTCAGGCCGTAAGTCCAACTCCTGATCCCAGGAGTGAGATCATATTCTCAGTCACTTTTCAAAACACCACTTTTTACAATTCCATGTAGTCAAAAAGACACAGGTGCTCAGCACAGTGGCACACGCTTGTAATCCCAGTACTTCAGAGGCTGAGGCAGGAGAATTGCAGGTTCAAGGACAGACTCAGCAATGTAGTGAGACCCTTAGCAACTTAGTGAGAACCTGTTTCAAATTTATTAAAAAGGCGCTGGGGTTTGTAGGTTGGAGATAGAATACACCTGGGTTCAATTCTCAGTACCAAGAAAAAAAAAAAGAAAAAGAAAAAGACATAGCTTCATTTTCCAGAGATTCAGGCCTGAATGTTAATCTCAGAATTACTGGCAGCTCAGGGTACTCCATTTAGCGTCTCCACAAGTCAGTTTCCTTCCAGAGAAGGAAGGAGAAGGAGAATCAAACCGCTGACCTGATGGAGTTCTGGAAGGATAAAACGAATTCATGAATGCTTAAGAAATGCTTTGAAAGCTACAAAGCGTGGCATAAATGAAAGATTGCCTTAAGGCAGCTTGGGAAATCCTCAAAGCCAAAATAACAAAATGCACTCTATTTTTTTGTTTTTAATGCAAATACCATCTAACAATTTGGCAGATTGCCTGCGAAGGCTGCAAAATCTGTCAAGGAGAGGGGGACATTTGGTTTTGCGCATCTGTCATCCTCAGCTGAAAAGGGGAGAGACTAATTGAAATTAATTGAAAGAGTGCTTATCCATGTACCTGGCGTGTGCACGTGTGCGTGCACAGACACACATGCTCATGGTACCAGCAAAGTGGGGGGAACTTTGGCAGCTCTAGTTTAGCAGTTCTGCTGACAGGCGAGCCCGTCGTTGCCAGACCTTTCAGATTTACATGTGAAATCTCCCAAGTTTCCTAGCGTGCTCACATTTGTAAGTAAAACTTGTCAGGGGCCACCCATCGACCTCCTGGGACCCAGTCCTCCCGCCGGACGTAACATCTGACTTTTTGTGTGTGTGTGTGGTACTGGGGATTGGGCATTCTACCTCTGAGCTACACACCCAGCCCTATTTTTTATTCTTTATTTTGAAACAGGGTCTCACTAAGTTGCAGAGGGCCTCACAAGTAGCTGAGGCCGGCCGTGAACCTGCGATCCTCCTGTCTCAGCCTCCCAAGTACTGGGATTACAAGCGTGCGCCACCACACCCGGCTAACATCTGACTTTTAAAGAGGCTTCATTGCAATTATGTGCAAGCCCCAGTTTAGCTTTCTTTCAGCGAACTCCACCTGCCCTGCCCAGCCTCGCCCCACACCCTTCCCCCTCCTTGGGCCTCAGCCTCACTTCAGCGGCCAGTGAAGCCAGAGGCTTGCCCCTGGCTTCCTGGCCCAGCCCCTCCTTCCTTCCTTTTAGCTTGTACAGTACCCGGTTGCCTCGGGGGGCACAAAGCGCCTTCCCTCCTCTGCGTGCCAATCGATGCCAACATTCTTCCTGCCAACAGAGTCAAAGCCGCTGCCCTCGCCCAGCACACAGACAGCCTGTGCACGTGTTCTCATGAAGCGAGTGGACCACAGTTAGCTCTGCATCATCCATAGTAAAGAAGGCGGCAGGGAGGCCGGGAGGCAAGGATAATCCAGACAGGAGACTCCCACAGGTCACGGGGGCTCCACCTTTCGCATTGGGTGGCACACAGGTCAGAAGCATGCTGCTGCAGTAGCTGTGCTATGCTGGCACCCTGAATGGGGACTAAGACAACCTTGGAGAGGTGCCCAGAGCTCTGCTTCCCACCAGGTGGAGGTGGCCGGCCGGTCACTACCTCATCTCCAGCTCTCATTCCTCAAAGGCAGCATGGGACTTTTGAGACCTGTAGGTGTCCAGGAAACTCTGGACCATGTGTGCTGGGCCTGGAGTCCCCTCGCCCCCCCCCCCCACCGATGCCCTCTAATTGGGGCCATAAGCATCACTTCCTTGTTCCCGGCAGCTGTGGCTGGAGCTGGTGGATACCTCTGCGGGTTTCAGTTTCCCTTTCTTTACTTTCACAAAGACAACCTCAGTGACAGGGGCTGAAAGGCCCACCCAGGAGGGAGCACAGAGGAGGAGAAACGGTACCACTCCCGACACGCTACGTCACTCATCGGGCGCTACTTCATGAGCTAAGTGCCAACTTTGAAGGGGAGAAACAGACTGAGACCCCAGTGGAGAACTTCAGGGAATTTTCTGCCCTGCTAGTTGGTTTTGCCCTGCAGCCCCCTGGGGGGGTCTCCTTAGACCCTTGGGCTCCTCAGGTGGGAAGGGGTGGGGTGTATCACCAAGGGCAGAGGAAGGAGGCTGCAGTTTCTGACTTACTGTGTGTTTGGAACGTCTGACCTAGAGCTACACACAATTCCTCTCTTTGTTTCCGCAGTCCTGCAGGGTGTTTGCTTCCTTCCAAAGGTATGAAGGCCCCCCTTCTTCAGCTGGCCTGCACGGCATACTGGGTCTTTCTGCCGGGCTCAGGTCTACAAGCCGGGAGCAGCCCCCCTGCGCTCAGGCTGTGGCAGCTCCATTCCTGGCGGCCCAGCTCTTTTACATGGCCAGGAAGGCAGCCACTGCCTCCTTGGCAGGCAGCCATCCTCAGTTCTTAAAGCCACAGAGCTGCTGGCAGCCGGGTGGGCACTGCAAGGCCAGTTCTCCCTGCAGGAGTTGGCCTGCCCACCCTGGGGAATAGCAAAGCATAAGGCCAGGACCCAGCTGATATCAGCTAGGCAGTTAACACATCCCAGTGCCTGGGTGGCAGCCCCAGCAATTCTGATGTAATTGATCAAAGGGCACAAACTGAGCACTGAGGATTTTCTAAATTCCCTGGGGTGATTCTCATGCACAGCCAGACTTGGGAATCGCCATCTGTGCTGCTCAAAAGTCTAGATACAGCGAGGTGTAGTGGCACACGCCTGTAATCCCAGTACTTGGGAGGCTGAGACAGGAGGATCACAGGTTTGAGGCCAGCCTCATCTACTTAATGAGACCCTCAGCAACTTAGTGAGACCCTGTTTCAAAATAAAAAAGTAAGCCAGGTGTAGTAGCACACGTTTGCAATCCCAGTACTTGGAAGGCTAAGACAGGAGGATCGCAGGTTCACGGGCAGCCTCAGCTACATAGTGAGGCCCTCTGCAACTTAGTGAGACCCTGTTTCAAAATAAAAGAATAAAAAATAGGGCTGGGGGTGTATCTTGGATTTAGAATGCCCCTGTGTTCCATCCCCAATACCGCAAAAAATTAAATAAATAAATAAAGCACTAAAATTATTGAATGAAAAAATATCATTTCCTATCCTGGAAATATCCATACCATCCCCCATAAAGAAGAAACATAAACTCAGATCTGAACCATGCACCAGGGGGATGAGGCCTGCAGAGTCTAGGGGAACCAAGATGTGAAGACGGTGGCCTCAGAGCCCATGCAGGTCCAGGGAGGAGCACGGGGACAGGCTCAGCCACTCCTGCTCATCTTCACCTCTCAAATCAACCTTTACTTCCCAGAGGGAGTCTCCCTGTCTCCCCAGACCACACCAGCACCTCCTGTTATGAGTTCTTTTTTTTTTTTTTTTTTTTTGGCAGTACCAAGGATTGAACCTAGGGGCATTCTACCTCCGGGCTATACCCCCAGCCCTATTTTTTATTTCTTATTTTGAAACTGGGTCTCACTAAGTTGTGGAGGGCCTCACTAAGTAGCTGAGGCTGTCCGCAAAACCAGATCCTTCGGTCTCAGCCTCCCAAGTACTGGGATTACAAGCGTGCGCCACCACGCCCGGCATCTGTTATGAGTTCTTATAGCTCCCAAACTTTTGCATCACAGCGCTAGTTACTTTATGGAATTCTACATTTATAAAACTATTTGTCTGACTCTCCCACTAGACATTAGGCCATGCAGAGCAGGAAATATGCCTGTTTTTTTGGCTTCCACATCCCCTGTGCCTACCAAAGTGACTGGCACAGAGCAGCTGCTCAATAAACACCTGTTGAATGAATGAACCAGTCGGAGCCAGATGAGACGGGAAGGAGGTTCTGAAATATCCACTTGGGGTCCTGAAAACTAAATTTCTCCTGCCATTTTTTTTCCTAAACTTATGTTAATATTGGTACCATTTTCAATCATACTAGTAATAAGTCACTATTTCTTGAATGCTTACTACTTGCCAGGTTCACAGTTTATCTAATTTTTTTTTTTTGTGGTACTGGGGATTGAACTCAGGAGCATTCTACCTCTGAGCTATATCCCCAGCCCTATTTTTCATTCTTTCTTTCTTTCTTTTTCTTAAGAAATGTCTTTATTTTTAGTACCTAGTCTTTTTTTAACATGCTTTTATTGGTGCATTGGAGTCTCACATCACAATGAATATCTATTTTTACATGCACACAGCTCTTAGTGTTCCCCCGCCTCCCCCCACCCATATGAAGTACCAAGAATGATGTTGGTATATTCTCACATGTACACACTTTTTTATGATAGTAATTCCACTGATTCGCTTCTTTCTTGCCCTTCCCCTTCCCTTGTA